>JAVJIF010010240.1:0-112500 GCA_038442645.1 Agave tequilana
TCTGCCTAGTCAGCAGCCAACAGCTAGTTTTTTCTAGGAGCTATAAATACCCCATTTGAGAGCTGTTTTGGTTAAGATTTTCAAGAACAAAAATGCACCTATTCTCTAGTGTTTTAAAAGCAAGTTTTCAAAAGAGTTCATTGGTTTTTAAAGATCATCTTTGTTGGCCCAATGGCCTTCCACTCTAGTTTTGATGATGATCAACACTCATGTAGTTATGTTACTAATAATATTCTGTGTTTCTAAGTTTCAGATCATTAACAGGATATTAGTTGGTGATTAGCTTCAACAAGATGATTAGAAGCTATTCATGATGATTCCGGTGCCAAAGCTTAAAGATCATACCTTTGCACTTGGAGAATCACGGAGTTTTGGAGCAAGTCTACTTGAAGATGATGATCGTCAAGAAGACTTAGGTATCCTAGTTTAGATAGAGTTTTTAGATCCATTTGTAAAGCTTAGTTTAGTTGATATGCTCAAGTGCACAAACACACACGTTTTATGTTTTGATGTGTGGTTTCATGAATAGTTTGATCAAAACAAGTTTTCAAGATTATATGTATAGTAGATGTTTTCTATTTATACATACATGCTTTAACTTGGTAAACAAACTTATTTTGATATCCCTATTCATGTTTTGGAAAAATCAAGTTTGACAAAAATACAAGGTTTTGTTTTTGATAAAATTTGCAAGACTTAAAATGAATGATATGTTGATATATTGTCTTGAAATTTTTATCACATGTTTATGTTTTAACATAAAATGATAAAACAAGTTTTAGAAAACATTTTTAGAAAAACAGTTTTTATTGTGATTAAAACTATTTTTTAGATTTACTGTGAATTTATGGGATTTTATTGAGTGAAAAGACTTATTTTCAAATCCCGTATCTGTGCAGATCTGCACTGTGCCTGCCAGGCCAGTTCGGTCGACCGGACCGGTCGACCGCACCATGTGGCCGGTCTACCGGGTCGGTCGACCGATGTGCACAGACGTGCACGCTGGCTACACATTGTAGTCGGTCGACCGGACCGGTCGACCGAGTTGAGAGTTCAACTCTCAGGATGTTTCGGTCGACCGGGCCGGTCGACCGCTAGTGCCCAACGGTCACTTTCTGACCGTTGGCGGTCGACGGGGCCGGTCGACCGACGCCTGTCAGGCTGCCACATCAGCCTAACGGCTAGTTTTTCCTAGGGGCTATATATACCCCAATTCTCCATTGTTTTGGCTAAGAATTTTTGAGCTAAAAATTTTCAGTTTCTGAAGAGTTTAAAAGAGTTTTAAAAGAGTTTTTAAGTCAAAAGGTTTCATCTTATTTGTTTTGGGTTTTTGGAAAATCAAAGAAAAATAGGTTTTTGGGATTTTTGCTTAGATCTTCAATTCTATCATATTGCAAGTATTTTCCAAAGATTTTTCTTTGTTGCTTGTTTCCAAAAACACTTGTTTTTCCACATTTGAGCCATATCTCTATCCTAAAACTATTAGGATCTTGTTTTTGTGGAAAAGAGAAAAAGAGAGTGTTTGAGGTTGTTGTTGTAAACCTCTAAGTTGTACACCCTTATTCTTGTTGTATCCCTCTTCGGTAGAGGTGATCGGGTGATTGGTTTGTGAGCCTCTTAGGTAGAGGTGTTTGTTGTAGTCGGCTACGGGCCGTATCCCTCTTCGGTAGAGGTGGATTGTGGTTGTATAGCCTCGGTGGCTTTGTAAGGTTGAGAGAGGAGTTTGGTACTCCTATAGTGGATTGGAAAATCCTACACGGTGGTGTAGGCGGGGATGTAGAGTTGGGTACTCGAACCTCGAAACAAATCTTTGTGTTAGCGTTTGATCCATTGTCTCTCTAACCCTTACTCTCTTTACTTTGTGCAAGCATCATTCATTCATTACATACATATCTTATACATTGCTTGTGTTGCCTTGCATCTTTTATATTGAAATTCATTCTTATATGCTTGGCTTGATTGTGTGTGCACATATTTCATATTGCTTGGATTGCTTGTGTGTGTGCCTAACTTATACTCATCCAACAAGAGCTTCACATAGCTCCTCAACCCATTTCAAGGGGAATCAAGGGGAGTTAGTCCAGAGCCTCGCAAGGGGAATTCGGCTACACTTGTTGTATTGTATTAGTTTGTGCATAATTTGCATTAGCTTCCGCACTTAGCGCACTTAGTTTGCATTTAATTTATTAGATTAGCACTTACACCTATTCACCCCCCCCTCTAGGTGTTTTTCAATTGGTATCAGAGCTAGTGCTCCTGATACTTAGGCTTAACATCCTAGGAGTGATCCATTTGCTTGCTAATCTACATTTGCATTTGATTGTTTGCACATATTTAGTTTATACCATGGACTTCATGACCCTACCTAGTTTTGACCCTTCCAACATTGATGTTTGGAAGTATAGGATGTCCATGTACCTAAAGACCCTAGGTTTGCATGTTTCCTTGCGGCCACCAAGAGATGTTATCTTGGTGATTGCAATCATATAGGGGCCAATGCACAAGCCCTAGAGGCTATTAGAAGCACATTACCTAAAGATTATCTTATGTGTGTTTCTAATCTTGATTCCGCTTTTGCAGTGTGGAACAAGTTGACAACAACCACCAACACCTCAAGCTTCAAGTCCAAATCCAACAAGAAGAGGAATCTAGTGGAGAATCCGAGCCACAACAATGCTATATGGTCTAAGGGAATGACTCCCTTGAGGTACATTCGGAACCCCACTTAGATAGTGATGATGATGCTAGTTCTTCTAGTAATGATATTGTTGATCCCCATGCTCTAAATGAAGAACTTTCAATAGTATGTGAAAAGTTAATTGAAAAGTATAAGATTTTGAAAAAGAAAAGTCTAGAAATTGAAAAGAAAATAAGTGTTTGCATTCTAGACTTGATTGTGTTTTGCAAGAAAAGGTTGAGGTCTATAATGAAAGGGATTCATTGAGATCTCAATTGGAACTTGCTTTAAAAGAAAATAAATTTTTAAAGTCTAAAAATGATTGTGAAACTCTTTTGAAGAAAAATGAAATTTTGTCTTCTAAAGTTGATTTTGTTTTAAAAGATAATGTTGCTTTGAAAAACAAAATCATTTCTATTTCAAATGAGTTGAATGTTTGTTTAGATAAGAATATTGTTTTGCAAAATAAAATTGATGAACATGTTTGCCATGCTAGTGTAGCCTCTTCATCTAGACTACCTATGCATGTACCTCTTCTTCTAAGATTAATGATGATATTTGTATGTTAAAGAAGAGAGTAGATTGTTTGGGCTCCACTATGAGCCAATGTGCCATGAACCACTCACGGTTGGAACCTTGGTTCGAAAGAAACAAGTTCCATCCTTTATGCATGCACACCATCACGGCATACACATGCTTCACACGGACACCATCAACACAAGTATGCTCATGGTGTACACATGTACACATTGTGGCCGAAAAGGCCATCTTGCTAAATTTTGCTATGATCGTTTACATGTTAAAAATTTAGCAAGAAATTTGTTTGGGTTAGAGAAGGGACTAACCCCCATGGACCCAACAAGATGTGGGTACCAAAGACCACCCTCCTATTATTTTTGATGTAGGTGTGGGCTCTCACATGACGTGAGAGTGATGACACCTTGGAGTGGATGCGTTCGGACTTAAAGGAAATCAAATGGATGCATCACTTTCAAGGGAAGGTTGGTGGAAAGGACCACCATGTTTTGGAGACAAGGAGAGTTGCTTCTTCGTTTTTGGTAACAATCCTTTACTCCCATTTATTGTTTACATGCTTTTCATGTTTTAATGTTTATAGCATGTTTTTGATGTCTATGGATTAGTATGTTCATTCCATGTTTATTAGATCCTTGACATACATGTATAGTATTTGAGACACACATGCTTATATGAACCCATAATTAGTGTTCTCACTTTTGTTTGAGCTATAATGTACATCATGAATCTAATACATGTGAATTCACATAATAATCATGTTTTAGTTTTATCATGATGACTTTTAGATTTGTTTTGATGCTTCATGTTTTGAATATATGTTTAAGTTTAGTTTTCATTAAGACTAGTTATATACTTGTACATAGAATGGGCCACAAACAAATCTATATATGTTTGGGATTGAATGCTTGTTTGTTCCCATTAGATGTGCTAGTATAGTCTAGTTTTGATGATTCATACATTTTAAACTTGTATTCCATTTTTGGTATTTGTTCTTATGAGTTTTCATTTCATGTATATGTGTATTTTGTCAAACTTGAAGATATACATGTATACCCCTTGAGTCATTTGCCTTTCATGCAAATATCTATTATGGACTCAAAGTGTGTTTAAGGAATATGTATGTATACTTCTTGTGTTGACAAATCATACATATACCTTGAAAAGAATTGGTATCAAATTGTTTTAATGAAAAGCTAAATTTTCATACTTTTCATGCTTTTCATGTTTTCATGATTGTCATGTTTATTGTGTCAATATTTAACTTCATGTATATGTCCATCTTATCCAAACTATTGACTATACATGAGTATCCTTTTTGAGCCACGTGCCTTAATGCATATATTTTGTGGACTCGTTATGTTTTGGATATGTATGTATACTATAGTTTGTATTAGACATACATATGCCTTGAAGATTAGATAGTTTTGATGATTTCGTGTTTAAGGAATAATTGAGTCTTATTTATGCCTAATTGAACTTGAGTGTTTGATATGATGTGGATTCCATGTTTATGAAAAACAATTTTGTTTTATTCCTTGCTTGAAGGATCTCGTACTAGTTAACAAACTTTTCCATTTAACTAGTTGCGATATTCTTCATTTGGTAGAGTTTTTTCAAACAAAACTAAATTTTCAAATCTATTTTTGAAAACCCCTACCTTCTAAGGGCGGTAGGATGGGAGATCATGTTCATGTATGCCCTAAATTGAAAATCTTTAAAACTTGAATTATGATTGGGTAGTAGATAATATGATGTATAGACTTGAACTTATTGTTATGTCAATTGGTATCATTGAACTCTTTCAATTGGTATCATTTTGATCTTCTTGTATACTCATATATGTTTTGTATGTATGCTTTAAATTCCAAGTATATCAATTTCTATTGGTATCTATCTTTCATACATATATATGTTTGTGTTTATGCTAGTGCTTGAGTTTCAATTTTGTTTAAATTGATTACTTTTAAATTGTTATCAAGACTATGCATGTCTTTAGTTTGTTTTTCATAAAGGGGGAGAAAATTTGATTTTGTATTTCAATTGTATTTGTACTCCCACTCTTTATGATTAAAAGTTGTTATTTTGAACATATGATATCAACATCAAATTTGTTTATATGTTTTTTCAAAATGAAATATATTCTTACAATTGGTATCAAAATTTGTGTTTAGACATTCAAATTTGTTATGTTGTTTTACAATTGGTAATTTGTTATGTTTAATTACAATTGGTATCTCAAAATGTTGTTTAAGAAAATATTCAAAGTTTTTATTTGTATTTCCTATATGCAAGGAGAGCTTAACATCTCTCTTACATATAGATTCATGTTGAGTATATTATAAATTGAGGAGCTTGACAACTCTTCTTTATATGATATACGTGTGTAGGGGGAGCTTCACATCTCCTCTTATGCATTACATAATATGTGTTATGTGAATTGGGGTTGTCATCCCTTCTTCATGTAATGCATATGTGTAGGGAAGCTAACTTAGCGTCTTCCTCTTCATGAATGTATATAGCATATAACATATATTAATCCTTGTTTATTGGTATCAAGATGCTTCATTGACATTATTTTTTAATTGATATCATGTTTGTAGTCACCCCTTATTGATTTTTTTTTTTATTTTAGACAAAAAGGGGGAGAACATTGTTTGCATTGTTTTGATTGACAAAAGGGGGAGAAAGATTTTTACCCCTCGTTTTATTTATGGTTTTGATTACCCCTTTGTTGATGATTGACAAAAAGGGGGAGAAAGATTTATGAAGTTTTATATGCATGCTTATGTTTATGCATATTATGTTTTAATCTCAAGAATCTCAAGAATATTAAGTTTAATTGATTTATAGAGTTTGCTTTGTAATTGGTATCTAGAGCTTATTTTGTTTTGAATATTCCATTTGATATCTAGAACCATTTATTGTTTATGCATACGCATGTTTCATGTTTAATATTCATTGCATATATTTATTGTTTATCCCTATGCATGAGTTAAGGGGGAGCTTCCTTGAAGCTTATCTTTAATCCATGCATATATAACTCCATGAGTTTTGTCATCATCAAAAAGGGGGAGATTGTTGGCCCAATGGCCTTCCACTCTAGTTTTGATGATGATCAACACTCATGTAGTTATGTTTACTAATATTCTTGTGTTTCTAAGTTTCAGATCATTAACAGGATATTAGTTGGTGATTAGCTTCAACAAGATGATTAGAAGCTATTCATGATGATTCCGGTGCCAAAGCTTAAAGATCATACCTTTGCACTTGGAGAATCACGGAGTTTTGGAGCAAGTCTACTTAAAGATGATGATCGTCAAGAAGACTTGGTATCCTAGTTTAGATAGAGTTTTTAGATCCATTTGTAAAGCTTAGTTTAGTTGATATGCTCAAGTGCACAAACACACACGTTTTATGTTTTGATGTGTGGTTTCATGAATAGTTTGATCAAAACAAGTTTCAAGATTTATATGTATAGTAGATGTTTTCTATTTATACATACATGCTTTAACTTGGTAAACAAACTTATTTTGATATCCCTATTCATGTTTTGAAAAAATCAAGTTTGACAAAATACAAGGTTTTGTTTTTGATAAAATTTGCAAGACTCAAAAATGAATTGATATGTTGATATATTGTCTTGAAATTTTTTATCACATGTTTATGTTTTAACATAAAATGATAAAACAAGTTTTAGAAAAACATTTTTTAGAAAAACAGTTTTTATTGTGATTAAAACTATTTTTTAGATTTACTGTGAATTTATGGGATTTTATTGAGTGAAAAGACCTATTTTCAAATCCCGTATCTGTGCAGATCTGCACTGTGCCTGCCAGGCCAGTTCGGTCGACCGGACCGGTCGACCGCACCATGTGGCCGGTCGACCGGGTCGGTCGACCGATGTGCACAGACGTGCACGCTGGCTACACATTGTAGTCGGTCGACCGGGACCGGTCGACCGAGTTGAGAGTTCAACTCTCAGGATGTTTCGGTCGACCGGGCCGGTCGACCGCTAGTGCCCAACGGTCACTTTTCTGACCGTTGGCGGTCGACCGGGCCGGTCGACCGACGCCTGTCAGGCTGCCACATCAGCCTAACGGCTAGTTTTTTCCTAGGGGCTATATATACCCCAATTCTCCATTGTTTTGGCTAAGAATTTTTGAGCTAAAAATTTTCAGTTTTCTGAAGAGTTTAAAAGAGTTTTTAAAAGAGTTTTAAGTCAAAAAGGTTTCATCTTATTTGTTTTTGGGTTTTTGGAAAATCAAAGAAAAATAGGTTTTGGGATTTTTGCTTAGATCTTCAATTCTATCATATTGCAAGTATTTTCCCAAAGATTTTTCTTTGTTGCTTGTTTCCAAAAACACTTGTTTTCCACATTTGAGCCATATCTTCTATCCTAAACTATTAGGATCTTGTTTTTGTGGAAAAAGAGAAAAGAGAGTGTTTGAGGTTGTTGTTGTAAACCTCTAAGTTGTACACCCTTATTCTTGTTGTATCCCTCTTCGGTAGAGGTGATCGGGTGATTGGTTTGTGAGCCTCTTAGGTAGAGGTGTTTGTTGTAGTCGGCTACGGGCCGTATCCCTCTTCGGTAGAGGTGGATTGTGGTTGTATAGCCTCGGTGGCTTTGTAAGGTTGAGAGAGGAGTTTGGTACTCCTATAGTGGATTGGAAAATCCTACACGGTGGTGTAGGCGGGGATGTAGAGTTGGGTACTCGAACCTCGAAACAAATCTTTGTGTTAGCGTTTGATCCATTGTCTCTCTAACCCTTACTCTCTTTACTTTGTGCAAGCATCATTCATTCATTACATACATATCTTATACATTGCTTGTGTTGCCTTGCATCTTTTATATTGAAATTCATTCTTATATGCTTGGCTTGATTGTGTGTGCACATATTTCATATTGCTTGGATTGCTTGTGTGTGTGCCTAACTTATACTCATCCAACAAGAGCTTCACATAGCGCCTCAACCCATTTCAAGGGGAATCAAGGGGAGTTAGTCCAGAGCCTCGCAAGGGGAATTCGGCTACACTTGTTGTATTGTATTAGTTTGTGCATAATTTGCATTAGCTTCCACACTTAGCGCACTTAGTTTGCATTTAATTTATTAGATTAGCACTTACACCTATTCACCCCCCCTCTAGGTGTTTTTCAATCTTTATTTGTTTTCAAGAGTTGGAAAAATCAAAGAAAAATATAGATTTGGGATCTTTGCTTTGCTCTTCATTTCTATCAAATACTAAGTTGTTTTCTCAAGTATTTTTCCTTGTGATTTGTTTTCCAACATCTTGATTTTCCACACTTGAGCTATATCATTCTATCCTCTCTATAGGATCTTTGTTTTTGTGGAAAAAAATTATTTGTGGTCTTTTGATCACTAAGTTGTAAACCCTCCTGCTTTGTGTTATCCCTCTTGGGTAGAGGTTGATTTTGGAGTGGTGGTTGGCTCCCTCTTGTGAGAGGTGGAGAGTGTTGATATCCCTCTTAGTGAAGAGGTGGATTGTGTTGTTTGTGGCTTTGTGCTTATCTCTCATTTGTGAGGTTGATTTGTGTGGCTTTGTGCCTAGCCTCTAATGAGAGGTTGTGTTTGTAATCGAGAGAGGAGTTGTGTACTCTCGGTATTGTATTGCCCCAATTCCTCAGTGGAGGTTCCCTGTGTGGGAGTCCTATGTGGACAAGTGGATTGGAAATCCTTCTGTGTGAAGGCGGGGACGTAGAGCTGTGTGCTCGAACCTCAAAACATATCCGTGTGTTAGTAATTGATCCATTGTCTCTCTAACTCTCTCTTTACTATTGTGCCTTGCATCATTCATATTGTCATATATCCATTATATGCTTGGTTTGTTTGTGTGTGCCTCACTTGTGCTTAACCACGAGAGCTTTATATAGCGCCTCAACTCTTATTCAGAGGAATCAAGAGGAGTTAGTCCAGAGCCCTTCACTAAGAATTCGGCTACACTCGTTGGTTGCATTAAGTGTAGGTTCTATTAAGTTTTAATTTTCACATTTAGTTCATTAGATTTGCAGTACACCTATTCACCCCCCTTCTAGGTGTACTTTCAATCGGTATCAGAGCCTACGCTCCTGATATTTGGTTTAACAACCTAGGAGTGTGATCTTGGTTTTGCTAATCTACATTTGCATTTGCACATTTATATTGTTTGCACTCATGGATGTTCCTCCCAAGTTTGATATCTCTAGACTTGACATATGGAAGGTTCTTATGAGTTGTCATTTAAAAGCCCTAGGCTTGCATGTTTACCTTGCCATTACCAAGGAATCCTACCCTAATAATAGCAAGCATATAGAGGCCAATGCAATAGCCCTAAAGGCACTTAGAGCATCTCTTTATAAAGAATATTTACATGTATTTTCTCACTATGATTCGGCTTTTGCAGTATGGAGCATTTTGATTACTCCCGAGCTACCAAAGATTATCGATAAGATGAGGAGATCTAGAAGAGACGAGTCCGCCGAACGTTGCTTCATGGTCCAAGGGAATGACTCCCTTGAGGTATACTCGGACACTCAACTAGATGCTAGCACTAGTTCCTATTGCAATGAGTGTTTAGAGGCACAAGCCATGAATGATGAACTTGCTAAAAATTGTGAAAATTTGATTTCAAAATACAAACTTTTGAAAAAGGAAAGTCTTGATTTAAAAGAAGAAAATAAAAATTTATCTTCTAGACTTGAGATTGTTTTACAAGAAAGGGATAAGATTTCAAGTGAAAGTGACTCGCTAAATCCCAACTTAATCTTGCACTTAATGAAAATAAAATTTTGAAAAGTAAAAATGATTGTGAATATGTTTGAAGAAAAATGAGGATTTAACTTCAAAACTTGATTTTGTATTAAAAGAGAATAATTCTTTGAAAAATAAAATAAATTTGATTTCACAAGAATTAAAAGATTGTTTAAAGAAAAATGTTTCTTTGAAAAATGATATAATTCTCATGTTTGCCATGCTAGTATAGCTTCACCTAGCTTACCTATTGCATGCACTTCTTCTATAATTGAAAATGATATATCTATACTTAAGAAGAGTGTGGATTGTTTGGGCTCCACTTTGAGCCAATGTGCCTTGAACCATACACGTTTGGAACCATTATTTCGAAAGAAACAAGTTCCATCTTTGCATGCGCACCATACATGGCATACACATGCTCCTCACAGACACACTTATAATACGATGTATGCTTATGTGTACACATGTACACATTGTGGACGTAAGGGCCACCTTGCTAGGTTTTGCTATGATAAGTTACATGATGTAAATTTAGCAATTAAATTTGCTTGGGTTAGGAAAGGAACTAACCCCCATGGACCCAAAAGAGTGTGGGTATCAAAGACCACCCCTATTGTATTTGATGTACGTGTGGACTCTCGCATGATGTGAGAGTGATGGTGCCTTGAAGTGGATGCGTTCCGAGCTTTATGAGGATAATTTGGATACATCACTTTCAAGGGGAGTTTGGTGGGAGGACCACCTTGTTTTAGAGACATAGAGAGTTGCCTCTTTGGTTTTGGTAACAATCTCTTACTCCTCATTATGTTTGCATGCTTTTAGATTATTCATTTTTAGCATGTTTTGATGTTTATTGATTATTATGTTAAATGTCATGATAATTAGGCTTATGACGTACATGATTAGTTATTTGAGACACTCATGTTTAATATGGACCCATATTTTGTGTTCTCTTTGTGTTTTAGCTATCCTGTAAACATAGATCTAATGCACATGCATTTGTCATAATAATCATATGTATGTTTATGAGTTTTTGTTTTGATTTCTATACTTCATGATTTGAATATATGTTTAGATATTTGTTTTCATTAAAACTTAGATATATACTTGTACAATTAGTGAGCCACAAATAGACCATTACATGTTTGTGCTTGAACGCTCATTTGTACTCGTTAGATGTACTAGTATAGTTTAGTTTTGATGATTCATGCATTTGACTTGTATTCCCCATTTTACATGTTTTTCATGTTTATATGTTTAGCTTCATATTTATGTCTATTGTGTCTAAACTATTAGCTATGCATATACATCCTTGAGCCACTTGCCTTCATGCATATACTTTTGTGGACTCGTTATGTTTGGATATGTATGTATACTCTAGTTTGTACATGACATACATATACCTTGAAGGAATTCTAGTTTTGATGTTTTTAAGGAATTTTGTATTTAAAGATTGCCTATTTTCATGACTTGTCTTTCACAAAACTTGTACACTCATATTCTTGATATTTTCTCATGATTTTGTTTTCATGAGTATTATATATGCTATATAGATTTTGAGTCACATTAGTTTAGTGATTTTCATGTTTTATGGAATATAATTTTATTTTATATCTTACTTAAAGGATTTCGTACTAGTTTACAAGTTTTTTCATATGACTAGTTCAAATTCTTCATTTGGTAGAGTTTTTCAAACATACTATATTTCAAACCTATTTTTGAAAATCCCTATCCATACAAGGGCGGTTGGTTGGGCGACCATGCCTTATATGCTTAATATTATCCTTTTAAACATGTGCATGAAATGGGTGGAAGATAATATGAGTTATACACTTGATCTTATTGTGTTTCAATTGGTATTATTAGATCTTTTCAATTGGTATCATTATTGACATTCTTTTTGTATACTCATATATGTGTTTTATTTGTGCTTACTATATCTCTATATCTTTGAGCACAAATTTTTAATTATGCTAAGCTTGATTTTTTTTAATGACTATTATATTTCAATTGACTATGTTTTAATTGGTGTTTGATACAAGCTTATGCATCATTTATTTGGTATTTTATAAAAGGGGAGAAAAATTTATATTTCACCTTTCAATTGGTTTTGGTATTCTACTCCCATACTTTATGTTAAAAATGATTAAAAAAGGATATTGATTATTTTTGGTATCATATGCTTTTTAATGAAAAATTACTTTCAATTGGTACTAATCTTTACAAATTGGTATCAAAATTATCTATAAGTTTAATTAAAATTGGTATGTTTTATTAATATCAAAATTTTTGATTTATTTACTTACAATTGGTATTTAATTGGTATTTACTTACTATTGGTATCATTTGGTATTTAAATCTATATTTGTTTTATGTACCATATTATGTACTTTCAATTATGTACTTTCAATTGATATGTTTTGTTTTATTGATATCATGATGGACTAATTTGATATATTTTTTATTACAATTGGTATCAAGAAAGTTTTTGTTTTGATTTCACCCCTCATTGATTTTTTTTGTTTAAGACAAAAGGGGGAGAATATTGTTTTCTTTGACCCCTTTGTTGATGATTGACAAAAAGGGAGAGAAGCATTTGAGTTATATGCATGAGTTTATATGCATGTTTATTGTTTAATGATTATCTTTCTAATTGGTATTAAGAATTTTGTTTTATTGATTGGCATCAAGAGGCCTTGATTGGTATCAAGAGCTTAAGTTTTTTTTTATTGAAATTTTTATTGGTATCAAGAGCTTAAGAACATGTTTATTTTAAAAAAGAAAAAGAATTTATTTTAAAAGTTTGGTATCAAGAGCATATTTATTTCATGTTTAGTATCAAGAGCATGCTCATTCCATTGTTTTTATGCATGTTGATGCATATCCATGATTAGTATTCATTGCATATCTCATTGTTTATTGCTATGCATGAGTTAAGGGGGAGCTTCTTCGAATCTTAACTTTAATCCATGCATATATAACTCCATGAGTTTTGTCATCATCAAAAAGGGGGAGATTGTTGGCCCAGAGGCCTTCCACTCTAGTTTTGATGATGATTAACTCATGTAGTTATGTTTACTAATAATCTTGTGACTTTAGTTTCAGATACTTAACCAAGATATTAGTAGGTGATTAGCTTCAACAAAGGTATTTTAGAGCTTTTCACATGGTGATTCAAGAGCCCGAGCGTCAAAGTTCATACCTAGCACTCGTTGGAGTCAAGCTCGGTGGATCACGGTTTGGATCGAGTTAGCTTGAAGACGGAGTTCGTCAAGAAGACTTTGGTACATAGTTTAGATTATGTTTTTAGATCCATTTGTAAAGATTAGATAATGTGATATGCTCAAGTTCACAACACACACACACTTGTTTCTAGTTTTCATGTTTATTGGTTTTCGGTTTTGATTTAACCGATCTTGGTTTTCATGAATAGATAGAATCAAAACAAGTTTACATTGTTTTATGTATATTAGATGTGTTCTATATACATGTATGTTTCATATCTTAGACAAAACTTATTTGATATGCCTATTCATGTGTTTGGAGTTTTGTGTTTTAACAAACATATTTTTCGGATTTGATATCAAAAAATTGATATATATTTTTCATGTATATTGGATTATATCCATATACAACACGCTTCAAGTTGTTTAAGTATCATGTTTTTGAATTTGGATGAGTTTTGAACAAAACGAATTTTCAATTCCAAAATCCAAGTTTTAGAAAACACAGTTTTTGGCTTTCGGCAAAATTTTCATAACACAAAAAGAGTTTAAAATATTTGTAACTTGGTTTGATTTTTTACTCAAATAAGTTTGTATATCAATGTAATATACTGAACTTATTTTTATGGATTTTTAGTGAATTTATGGGATTTATTTAAGAATTAAAAACCAAGTTTTTTAATCCCTAATTAAGCCCTGCCAGGCTCTGGCGGTCGACCGGACCCAGAGTCAGGTCGACAGGACCAGTCGACCGACGTGCACAAGAGTGTACACGTTGACCTGCCACTTGGGCCGGTCGACCGCGCGGTCGACCGACTGCAAGTGCCCCACTCTGGGTGGGGGCGGTGGTCGACTGGACGGTCGACCGTGAGGCTTGGCACGGTCGACGAGAGCAGTCGACCGGCCAGAGAGCAATTTGCTCTCTGGATTGGCAAGGTCGACCGGGCGGTCGACCGGTAGGCTAAACGGTCAGAATTTTGACCTTTGGCCAGTCGACCGGCCGGTCGACCGGAAGGCAATTCTGGCCTAGTCAGCAGCCAACGGCTAGTTTTTTCTAGGGGCTATAAATACCCCATTTGAGGGCTATTTTGGTTAAGATTTTCAAGAGCAAAAATTCACCTATTCTCTAGTGTTTTAAAAGCAAGTTTTCAAAAGAGTTTATTGGTTTTTAAAGATCATCTTTATTTGTTTTCAAGAGTTGGAAAAATCAAAGAAAAATATAGATTTGGGATCTTTGCTTTGCTCTTCATTTCTATCAAGTACTAAGTTGTTTTCTCAAGTATTTTTCCTTGTGATTTGTTTTCCAACATCTTGATTTTTCACACTTGAGCTATATCATTCTATCCTCTCTATAGGATCTTTGTTTTTGTGGAAAAGAATTGTTTGTGGTCTTTTGATCACTAAGTTGTAAACCTTCCTGCTTTGTGTTATCCCTCTTGGATAGAGGTTGATTTTGGAGTGGTGGTTGGCTCCCTCTTGTGAGAGGTGGAGAGTGTTGATATCCCTCTTAGTAAAGAGGTGGATTGTGTTGTTTGTGGCTTTGTGCCTATCCCTCATTTGTGAGGTTGATTTGTGTGGCTTTGTGCCTAGCCTCTAGTGAGAGGTTGTGTTTGTAATCGAGAGAGGAGTTGTGTACTCCCGATTATTGTATTGCCCTAAATCCTCAGTGGAGGTTCCCTGTGTGGGAGTCCTGTGTGGACAAGTGGATTGAAAATCCTTCTGTGTGAAGGCGGGGACGTAGAGCTGTGTACTCGAACCTCGAAACATATCCGTGTGTTAGCGATTGATCCATTGTCTCTCTAACTCTCTCTTTACTATTGTGCCTTGCATCATTCATATTGTCATATATCCATTATATGCTTGGT
The DNA here is from genome assembly GCA_038442645.1 of Agave tequilana. Taxonomy (NCBI): domain Eukaryota; kingdom Viridiplantae; phylum Streptophyta; class Magnoliopsida; order Asparagales; family Asparagaceae; genus Agave; species Agave tequilana. The sequence continues at coordinate 15,053 of JAVJIF010010240.1, forward strand.
TTGTATGTGTGTACCTCACTTGTGCTTAACCACAAGAGCTTCATATAGCGCCTCAACTCTTATTCAGAGGAATCAAGAGGAGTTAGTTAAGAGCCCTTCACCAGAAATTCGGCTACACTCATTGGTTGCATTAAGTGTAGTTGCTATTAAGTTTTTAATTTTCGCATTTAGTTCTTTAGATTAGCAGTACACCTATTCACCCCCCTAGGTGTACTTTCACAACCTTGGAGTGCTTATAGGAAGTAGTCATAGGCGGCGAGCTGACGTGCTTGACACCATCAATCTTGAGCCAGAGAAGCAAGTCATGGATGTACTTCTTTTGAGAGAGGAAACAAACCTGAGGGTGTACGGTGGCACTCTACGCCTAAGAAATAGTGCAATGGGCCGAGGTCTTTTAATAAGAACACGCGGTTTAGTTCATGAATAAGATGAGTGACAGCCCGTGAGTCATTGCCTGTGATGATGATATCGTTTACATAGATACAAACCAGAAGAAGATCTATCCTGACCCGTCGAAGGAAGAGAGACGTGTCGGACTTGAAGCCCACAAAGCCCATTCTGACTAGATAACTGCTGAGGCGAGAAAATCAGGCCCGCGGAGCCTGTTTGAGACTGTAGATATTGTGGTGAAGCTTGCATACATAATTGGGACAAGCAGGATCGATGAATCTGGAAGGTTATTCCATGTAGACCTTTTCAGTAAGAAAATACTGAAAAAAATGTATTATTCACATCCAACTGTCAAACAGACCAATTCTTTGGAGACAGCCAAACTGCATACGATACGGATAGAGATCAGTTTGATGACCGGACTGAATATCTATCCATAGTCTAATCTTGATTGTTGATGAAAATTTTGGCCACTAGTTGTGTCAATAAAATCATCAGGTTTTTATTTTAACTTGAAAACCATTTTGCAACCAACTATTCATGGTAGGGTGGTACAGCTAAGAGATCAGGTTTTGTTTTTAAGTAATCCATTCATCTCAGTGTCTATTGCCTGGCGCCACTTGGGATCTTTAAAAGCTTGGTGAAATATGTGGGTTCGACAAGAGAGGTGGCCAAGTCGGCCCTGAGATAGGCAGACATGAGATACTGGGTAGCTGGCCAGACCTTTGGTATTCTAGTGTTATCCTCTATTCTAGTGATCATATGGTGGGTCCGGTAGGAGGGGGACTAGGAGATACCGAGGATGAGGAGAAGGACTCATTGGCGGGTGCTGGTGGAGTGGAGAAGGAATTTGTGAGGGAGGTGATGGTGAAGGAGGAGAGAAGTCAATGGTGGGGCCCATAGGAGAAGTGGGGACTGGAACAATGAAAGGTAACAGAGACGTAGAGGTGGGGATTGGTGGTTGATTAGTCTCTAAAATTACATATTTCATACCAAATCTTCACATTTATTCAATATTAAATTTTGCTAATAATACCTCTCTTTTATGTTTCTAGGTTCATGGCATGAAATGAAGAAGAAACCCAAAAATCTCATTTATTTGGTGATTTAAAGCCTATAAATAGCCATTGACTTTGGAAAAAGAATCTGTCAAAACCGAGTGCATATATTCAGAAACCTGCAGAATCTACTGACTGGGGGACAGACCGACAGCGTGTGGCTGAAGCGACGAGCCGCATTTCCGCGGGTGTACCATGGAGCCGCGCGTCAGGATTTGACGCGCGGCTCCGTACACTCTCCCTGGTGCCCCCTTTCGCCTATATATACCCTGGGATTTTCAGAACTGAAAGAAAGAGGAGTTTGAGGAGAGTTTTAGGGTTTTCTTCTCCATGTTGTAATTTTTAGAGCAGTTTAGGTTAGTTCTTCTTCCTATTCCTCTTTGTATTTTTGTATTTCTTGTAGATCTTGTAATAAGAAAGAGAGTAGTACATGGATGAAAAGCAGGAGTGCTTGTAATGGAAGGTGACAATCTATGAAAGGTTCTCTCTTTATCTCTCCTTGTTTCCTTCTCTCTGACTCTTTTACATGTTTAGTTAATTTTCTCTCATGGCAACTAACTACTAACCACTAACTCACAAACTTCTTACTTGATAATCCACATGAATCTAATAGCCTCAACTTGGCCTTGCTCTTGAAAGTACACCTAGAGGGGGGTGAATATGTGTAATGCTAATCTATGATAAACAATACGGAATTAAAAACTAAATGCAACACACTTAGTGTAACCAAAGAGTGTAGCCGAATTCTCGGTGAAAGACTTTGGACTATCTCCTCTAAATTCCTCTAAATAAGAGTTGAGGTGCTATATGAAGCTCTCTTGGTTGAACACAAGTATGGGCACACAATCAACACAAGCATATATATGATATGACAATATGATGCAATGCACAATGTAAGTGAAAGAGAGTTAGAGAAAGTGGATCAAACGCAAACATCGAGATATGTTTCAAGGTTCGAGCACACAGCTCTACGTCCCCGCCTTCACTCAGAAGGAGTTCCATTAACTCGTCCACACAGGACTTCTCACACAGGGAACCTCCACTGAGGATTTGGGCAAATATAATTTGAGAGTACACAACTCGTCTCTCCAATAATTACAACCTCTCACTAGAGGCAAGGCACAAACCAACACAATATCAATCTCACAAATGAGGGATAGGCACAAAGTCAAACAGCCACCTCTCACTAGAGGGTCTAGGCACCTAGCCAAACAACAATCCACCTCTCACTAGAGGGATTAGGCTCAAAGCCACACAAACACAATCACCTCACACTTGAGGGATTCCAACACAACCTCTACTATTACCTCTCACTAGACGGATACCAATACTATCACCTCTCACTAGGGGGATATCACAAAAATGGAAGGTTAACAACTTGGTGGTCTCTCTCAACCACAAACCAAATCTTTCTCACAAAACTAGATCCTAATAGATAGGATAAATAGATAAGCTCAAGTGTGTGAGAAAACAAAGAGTTTGAAAATCAAAATCACAAAGAAAAACTCTTGGGAAAACTTCTAGAATAGATATAAAAATGAAGATAAAAAGCAATCCCAAAGACTTCTCCTTTTCTTGATTTTTCCAACCCTTTAAATAAATAAAGATAAAATCTTTTGGCTCTAAAAACTCTTTTAAAAACTTGTATTAAAACACTTATAAAGGTAAAATTTAGCTCTTGAAAATCTTGTTAAAATACCAACTAAATGGGGGTATTTATAGCTCCATTTCAAATCTGCCTGTTGGCAGCAGGCAAGGGCATTTTTGCCCTTCCGGTCGACCGGGCGGTCGACCGGCCAACGGTCATATTTATGACCATTGAGCTTTTCGGTCGACCGCCCCGGTCGACCGGGACTGGATCCAGGGAGCAAGGCTCTTTGGCCGGTCGATCGCACGGTCGACCGAAGCCGGATATAGAGAGCAAAGCTCTCTGCCGGTCGACCGGGTTGGTCGACCAGGGCCTTTTCCAGAAATTAGAAGCTCTCTGGCGGTCGACCGAAGCGGTCGACCGGCCTACCAACCTGGCTGCGTGCACATCCTGTGCACGTCGGTCTACCGGCAGACAGCCAGTCCAGCCTTAAAGGATTAAAAACTTGGGTTTTTTATTATCAATTAAATCCCATAAAATCACATAAATTTCACAAAAATCAGCTCTTATTATATCTTTGGAATACAAATATGTGACAGCACATATTTCGAACAATTTGAACCATTTTTGTGAGATGAAAATTTTGCCTTAAACTAAAAACTGTATTTTTCAAAACTTAGATTTTGAAATGGAAATCCGATTTTTCCAAAACACATGTAAATATAAAAACATGATATTTAAACAACTTTGAAGCATATTGTATGGATAGAATCTAATATACATGAAAGATATTATATCTATGTTTTTGACATGGAATCCAATATTGGTTAAACTAAAAACCAAAAACCAAAACATGAAACTTTAAATTTGTGTGTGTATTGTGAACTTAAGCATATAACACTATCTAATCTTTACAATGAGATCTAAATAAACTTAAACTAAACAAACCGATGTCTTCTTTTAGAACTCTGTCTCCAAGTTGACTCGATCCAAATGTGATTCACCGAGCTTGACTCCAACCGAGTGCTGAAAAGCACACCTAGAGGGGGGGTGAATAGGTGTACTTGCTAATCTAGAAACTAAATGCGCTAAATGCGGAAGCTAATGCAAATTTTGCAACACACTTAATACAACTCACAAGTGTAGCCGAATTTCCCGTGAAGGGCTCTGAACTAACTCCTCTTGATTCCCCTTGAATGGGTTGAGGTGCTATGTGAAGCTCTTGTGGTTAAGTATAAGTGAGGCACACACACAATCAATCCAAGCATATAATGAATAAGCAATATGAATCAATGTAAGGACAACACAAGCAAATATGATATGAATGAATGAATAATGCTATGCACAAATAAAAGAGAGAGAGAGTTGAGAGACAATAGATCAAACGCAAAGGCAATGATATGTTTCGAGGTTCGAGCCCCTAGCTCTACATCCCCGCCTACACCACCGTGTAGGATTTCCAATCCACTATAGGAGTACCGAACTCCTCTCTCAATACCACCGAGGCAATACAACCACAATCACCTCTACCGAAGAGGGATAAGACCCGTAGCCAATACAATCACAATCACCTCTACCGAAGAGGGATCCAACCACCAATACCACTCCGATCAACCTCTACCAAAGAGGGATACAACAAAAGCAAGGAGGGTTACAATTAAGGAGGCTTATCCTCAAACACTTCTCTTTTCCCACAAACAAATGATCCTAATAGAATAGGAAAGGTGATAGCTCAAGTGTGGAAACAAGGTGTTTTTGGAAACAAGCAACAAAGAAAAAACTACTTGTGAAATCTCTTGTAGATGATAGAAAATGAAAAACCAATACAATATCCCAAAAACCTAGTTTTTTTTTATTTTCTAAAAACCCAAAACAACACAAAGATAAATCTCTTTGGCACAAAACTCTTTTTAAAACTCTCTTAAAACAGTAGAGAAAGTCTGAAAATTTTGGCTCTTAAAATCTTACTAAAAAACATGAAGAGATGGGGTATTTATAGCCCCATCAGAAAACTAGCCGTTAGGCTGATCTGACAGCCTGACAGGCTGCCGGTCGGCCGGCCCCGGCCGACCGCCAACGGTCTGAAATATGACCGTTGGGCAGACCCGGTCGACCGGCACGGTCGACCCAAACAAACAGAGAGCACTGCTCTCAGACCCGGTCGACCCTGACGGTCGACCGTCCCTGTGTCTGCCAAACGTGCACAGATCTGTGCACGTCGGCGACCGACCGGTCGACCGACCCGGTCGACCGACTTCATCCCAAGTCGACTTGGTCAGAGAGTAGTCGACTGGTTGAAGTCTGGAACAGAACTCTGGGTCAGAAAAAAGTTTAAAAATATTTTGAAAAATCTTTTAAGTCTTCTAAAAATCCACAAAACTTGTTTTAACATTTTATATTGAAACACAAACTTGTGATAAAAATTTCAAGACATATATCAACCATATCAATTCATTTTTGAGTCTTGCAAATTTTATCAAAAACAAAACTTGTATTTTATCAAACTTGGATTTTCCAACACATGAATAGGAAAGTCAAAAATAAGTTTGTTTAAAAGTTAAGCATGCATGTATAGAATGAAACTACTATACATAACCAATTAAACTTGTTTTGATCAACTATTCATGAAAACCAATTCCAAAACATAAAACGTGTGTGTTTGTGCACTTGAGCATATCAACTATTCTTATCTTTACAAATGGATCTAAAACACACTAAACTAAACTATGGATACCTAAGTCTTCTTGACGATCTTCATCTTCAAGGCGACTCGATCCACAAACACCGTGATCCATGAGTTAGGCAAGGTATGATCTTGATGCTTTGGCCCTAGAATCACCATGAAAAGCTTCTAAACACCTTTGTTGAAGCTAATCACCAACTAATATCTTGTTATATGATCTGAAACTTAAACAACACAAGATTATTAGTAAACATAACTACATGAGTTAATCATCATCAAAACTAGGGTGGAAGGCCTTTGGGCCAACAATCTCCCCCTTTTTATGATGACAAAACTCATGGAGTTATATATGCATGGATTAAAGTTAAGCTTCAAAGAAGCTCCCCCTTAACTCATGCATAAAACAAATAAACATAAATATGCATGAATGACAATGCATAAACAAGATGCTCTAGATACCAAATGAAATTTTCAAAACAAAACATGTTCTAGAGATCAATTAACATTAAACTATATTAAACTTAATATATGCAAAACATAAATATCCATATATAAAAACACTCAAATAATTCTCCCCCTTTTTGTCAATCATCAACAAAGGGGTAAAAATCAAACCAATAAAATGAGGGGTAAAAATCTTTCTCCCCCTTTTTGTCAATCAAAACAATAAAACAATGTTCTCCCCCTTTTTGTCTAAAAAACAAAAACACGGTCAATAAGGGGTTACAATCAATTTGGATATCAATTGAAAATATGTCAATGAAGCATCTTGATACCAATTGAAAATAAACAAAGATCAATAATGTTATATGCTATATATATTCATGAAGAGGAAGACGCTAAGTTAGCTTCCCTACACATATGCATTACATGAAGGAGGGATGTTAAGCCCTAATTCACATAACACACATTATGTAATGCATGAGAGGAGATGTGAAGCTCCCCCTACACACGTGTACCACATAAAGAAGAGATGTTAAGTTCTTCAATACAAGATACACTCATCATGAATCTATATGTAGAAGAGATGTTAAGCTCTCCTTGCATATAATCAATATAAATCAAAACTTTGTATAATGTATTTTTTTTAAAAAATTTTGAGATACCAATTTAAAATTTTCAAATAAACATCTTGATATCAAAAGAAAGTATTCTTTTTTTTTAAAGCCATATAAACAATTGAAATGAATATTTTCTATCATAAAGTAAGGGAGTGGAAATACAAATACCACTTGAAATATGAAAAACGAATTTCTCCCCCTTTATGAAATACCAACAAAAACTATGCGTAGGCTTGAAATAAGATACCAATTGAAAACTAAATCAATTGAAATGAAGTTGAAGCTCAAGCTCTAGCATAAACAAAATTTGTGCTCAAGATATAGAAATATAATAGCACAAATAAAATAAGTATATGTGTATGAAATAGAATGAGTACCAATCACCAATAGATGATACCAATTGAAAATATACATACACAATAAACAATTATGAGTATACAAAAGGATCAAAATGATACCAATTGAAAGAGTTCAATGATACCAATTGACATAACAATAAATAGCATGTGTATACCTCATAATACAACGAAGAAAACGAACTAGTTAAAATGAAAAATTTTGTTAACTAGTACGAAATCCTTCAAGAAAGGAATAACACAAAAATTTTTTCAAAAACATGAAATCTACATGATAATCAACACTCTAATTTAATTAGGCATAAATATGACTCATGAAAACAAAACATAAGCAAGATATAAATATGAGTGTACAAGTAAAATGTGTAGATCAATCTTGAAAATATTCAACTAAGCTCAATTATTACTCAAACAATGAAAAACATGAAAACATAAAAATCATCTAAACTATTTAATATTCAAGGCATATGTATGTCTAATACAAACTAAAGTATACATACATATCCAAAACATGATGAGTCCACAAAGATATATGCATGAAGGCACGTGGCTCAAAAAAGATGTATATGTATATGAATAGTTTGGACAAGGTAGACATATACATGAAGTTAAATGTAAACACATGAAAACATGAATAACTAAATTTCATTTCAAGGTATATGTATGAATTGTCAAACATGAAGTATACATACATATCCCTAAACACAATTGAGTCCATATATAGATTTGCATGAAAGGCAAATGACTCAAGGGGTATACATGTATATCTTAAAGTTTGGCAATACAAACATACATGAAGTGAAACACACAATCATAAAATAAATTCAAAAATGAGAATACAAGTTTAAAATGTATGAATCATCAAAACTAGACTATACTAGCACATCTAATGGGTTCAAATAAGCAATCAAGCCCAAACATATATAGATTTATTTGTGGCCCACTATATGCACAAGTATATAACTAGTCTTAATGAAAACTAACACTTAAACATGTAATCTTAACATGAAGCATCAAAACACAATAAAAATCAACATGATAAACATAAACATGATTATTATGAATATCCACATGTTATTAGATTTATGATGTACATGATAGCTAATCAAATACGAGAACACAAAATAATAATCCATATTAAATATGGGTGTCTCAAATACTATACATGTATATCAAGAATCTAATTAACATGGCATTTTCATACTAATCACTAAACAATGAAACATGTTATAAACAATGAATATTAAAAGCATGAAAACAATAAATAGGAGTTGGGAATCGTTACCAAAACCTAGAAGGCAACTTTCCTTGTCTCCAAAACATGGTGGTCATCTCCACCAAATCTTCCCTTGAAAGTGATGCATCCAATTGGTTCTCTTTAAGCACGGAACGCATCCACTCCAAGGTACCATCACTCTCACGTCATGTGAGAGCCCACACCTACATCAAATAAAGGAGGGGTGGTCTTTGGTACCCACATCTTATTGGGTCCATGGGGGTTAGTCCCTTCTCTAACCTAAATAAAATTCTTTGCTAAATTAGGAGCATGTAATCTATCATAACAAAATTTAGCAAGGTGGCCCTTATATCCACAATGTGTACAAGTGTACACATGAGCATACAATGTGTGATGATGGTGTCCGTGAGGAGCATGTGTATGCCGTGGAGGGTGTGCATGAAAAGATGGAACTTGTTTCTTTCGAAACAAAGTTTCCAAACGTGTGTGCCCTACTACACATTGGCTCAAAGTGGAGCCCAAACAATCTACACTCTTCTTTAATAAACAAATATCATCATTAATTCTTTAAGAAGAGGTACATGCAATAGGTGTTCTAGGTGAAACTACCCTAGCATGGCAAACATGTGAAACAATATCATTTTTCAAAGAATTATTTTTATTTAAATAAATTTCTAATTCTTTTGAAATAAATTCAATTTCTCTTTCCAAAGAATCATTATTATGTAAAACAAATTCAATTTTTGAAGACAAAACATCATTTTCTTCAAGAGTGTTTCACAATCATTTTTAAATTTTAAAAATTCATTTTCTTTGAGTGCAAGATCAAGTTGAGATTTTAATGAATCCCTTTCATTCAAAATCTCATCTTTCTCTTACAAAACAATGTCAAGTCTAGAATGCAAACTTTTATTTTCTTTTTCAATTCCTAAACTTTTCTTTTTCAAAACGTTATATTTTCAATCAATTTTTCACAAACAATTGATAGTTCTTCATTTAAAGCATGGGGATCAACATAATCATCACATGAAGAACTAGCATCATTACTATCTAGTTGAAGTTCCGATTGTACCTCAAAAGAGTCATTCACTTGGATCATATAGCATTGAGAATCGGATTCTCCACTAGACTCCTCCGGTTGAATTGGCAATTGAAGCTTGGAGGTGGTGGTTGTGGTTATCAACTTGTTCCACACTGCAAAAGCGGAATCAAGATTAGAAACATGCATAAGATATTCTTTTGAAAGCGCGCTTCTAATAGCCTCAAGGCCTTGTGCATTGGCCCCTATATGATTGCGGTTACCAAGATAGTATTTCTTGGTAGCGGCAAGAAATACATGCAAACCTAGGGTTTGTAAATAAATGGACATCTTAGTCTTCCAAACAAGAATGTTGGAAGGGTCAAAACTAGGTGGGGTCATGAAGTCCATGGGTCCAAACTATATGAGTGTGCAAACAAGCAAATGCAAACAATAGATTAGCAAACAAATGGATCTCACTCCTAGGATGTTAATCCTAAGTATCAGGAGCGTTGACTCTGATACCAATTGAAAAGTACACCTAGAGGGGGGTGAATAGGTGTACTTGCTAATCTAGAAACTAAATGCGCTAAATGCGGAAGCTAATGCAAATTTTGCAACACACTTAATACAACTCACAAGTGTAGCCGAATTCCCCGTGAAGGGCTCTGAACTAACTCCTCTTGATTCCCCTTGAATGGGTTGAGGTGTTATGTGAAGCACTTGTGATTAAGTATAAGTGAGGCACACACACAATCAATCCAAGCATATAATGAATAAGCAATATGAATCAATGTAAGGACAACACAAGCAAATATGATATGAATGAATGAATAATGCTATGCACAAATAAAAGAGAGAGAGAGTTGAGAGACAATGGATCAAACGCAAAGGCAATGATATGTTTCGAGGTTCGAGCCCCTAGCTCTACATCCCCGCCTACACCACCGTGTAGGATTTCCAATCCACTATAGGAGTACCGAACTCCTCTCTCAATGCCACCGAGGCAATACAACCACAATCCACCTCTACCGAAGAGGGATAAGGCCCGTAGCCAATACAATCACAATCACCTCTACCGAAGAGGGATCCAAACACCAATACCACTCCGATCAACCTCTACCAAAGAGGGATACAACAAAAGCAAGGAGGGTTTACAATTAAGGAGGCTTAACCTCAAACACTTCTCTTTTCCCACAAACAAATGATCCTAATAGAATAGGATAGGTGATAGCTCAAGTGTGGAAACAAGGTGTTTTTGGAAACAAGCAACAAAGAAAAAACTACTTGTGAAATCTCTTGTAGATGATAGAAAATGAAAACCAATACAATATCCCAAAAACCTAGTTTTCTTTGATTTTTCAAAAACTCAAAACAACACAAAGATTAATCTCTTTGGCACAAAACTCTTTTTAAACTCTCTTAAAACAGTAGAGAAAGTCTGGAAATTTTGGCTCTTAAAATCTTACTAAAAAACATGAAGAGATGGGGTATTTATAGCCCCATCAGAAAAACTAGCCGTTAGGCTGATCTGACAGCCTGACAGGCTGCCGGTCGGCCGGCCCGGCCGACCGCCAACGGTCTGAAATATGACGTTGGGCAGACCCGGTCGACCGGCACGGTCGACCCAAACAAATAGAGAGCACTGCTCTCAGACCCGGTCGACCCTGACGGTCGACCGTCCCTGTGTCTGCCAAACGTGCACAGATCTGTGCACGTCGGTCGACCGATCCGGTCGACCGACTTCATCCCAAGTCGACTTGGTCAGAGAGTAGTCGACTGGTTGAAGTCTGGAACAGAACTCTGGGTTAGAAAAACAGTTAAAAATATTTTGAAAAATCTTTTAAGTCTTCTAAAAATCCACAAAACTTGTTTTAACATTTATATTGAAACACAAACTTGTGATAAAAATTTCAAGACATATATCAACCATATCAATTCATTTTTGAGTCTTGCAAATTTTATCAAAAATAAAACTTGTATTTTATCAAACTTGGATTTCCAACACATGAAGAGGAAAGTCAAAATAAGTTTGTTTAAAAGTTAAGCATGCATGTATAGAATGAAACTACTATACATAAACCAATTAAACTTGTTTTGATCAACTATTCATGAAAACCAATTTCAAAACATAAAACGTGTGTGTTTGTGCACTTGAGCATATCAACTATTCTTATCTTTACAAATGGATCTAAAACACACTAAACTAAACTATGGATACCTAAGTCTTCTTGACGATCTTCATCTTCAAGGCGACTCGATCCACAAACACCGTGATCCATGAGCTAGGTAAGGTATGATCTTGATACTTTAGCCCTGGAATCACCATGAAAAGCTTCTAAACACCTTTGTTGAAGCTAATCACCAACTAATATCTTGTTATATGATCTGAAACTTAAACAACACAAAATTATTAATAAACATAACTACATGAGTTAATCATCATCAAAACTCGAGTGGAAGGCCTTTGGGCCAACAAGTGCTAGATGTGAACTTGACGCTCGAGCTCTTGAATCACCATGTGTAAGCTCCAAAATACCTTTGTTGAAGCTAATCACCTACTAATATCTTGATCAAATATCTAAAACTAAATATCACAAGATTATTAGTAAACTATAACTACATGAGTTAAATCATCATCAAAACTAGAGTGAAGGGCCTCTGGGCCAACAGTCTCCCCTTTTTGATGATGACAAAACTCATGGAGTTATATATGCATGGATTAAAGTAAAGCTTCATAGAAGATCTCCCTTAACTCATACATAGCAATAAACATGAAGATATATAATGAATGCTTAACATAGATATGTATAAACATGATATTTGATACCAATGAAAAAATATGCTCTTGATACCAAATTTTAAAATAAACACGTTCTTAAAAAATGTTGTTCTTAATACCAAACAAAAGCTGTTGATACCAACAAAACAACAAAGATGCTTTTGATATCAATGGTAAAAGATAACAAATATAAACACATATGCATATAAAACTCCAAAATATCTCTCCCCCTTTTTGTCAACTCATCACAAAGGGGTACAAACAATAAAGGGTATAAATAATATTTTTTCTCCCTTTATGCATAAATCAAAACAATAAAGGTATATATGCTATATACATTCATGAAGAGGAGAGACGTGAAGTTAACTTCTCCTGCATACATGCATTATATGAAAAGAGATGACTAAACCCTAACCATATAAAGCATAATATGCAATGTATAAAAGGAGATGTGAAGCTCCTACTATACACGTGTACTACATACCAAAGAAAGGTCAATTACTTCAATATGACATACACTCAACATGAATATATATATTATATATATATAGAAAGATGTTAAGCTTCCCTTGTATATAAGTAATACAAATCAAAAACATTATGATACCAATTGAAAAATATATCAATTTAGTATGAAGGTATACATCGAAACATTTTGATACCAAATGAAAATAAATAAAACATTTTGAAGAAATCAACAAAAAATTTGATACCAATTGAAAGATATAAACATATAGGAAATCTTGATACCAATTGTAAAAATTAGTACCAATTGAAAATATTTTACACTTTTGATGCTAATTTGAAAAATATAAACCAATCATTTTGGTTAAATACTAAAAATTATTTTGCAATAAAGATACCAAATAGAGAATAATATCAATTTAATATTCTTGATACCAATATTGAAAATGAAACATATACCAATTGATAATAATTTTCATTTTTCAACATAAAGAGTGGGAGTAAGATACCAATTGTAAACAAAACTGATTGAAAGGTAAAACATGAATTTTCTCCTCCTTTATGAAACACTAATGAAAATGATACATAAGCTTGTATAAGATACTAATTGAAAAATAATTATCATTAAGGAATCATGCTTAGCATGGCAAAATTTATGCTCAAAGATATAAAGTATATTAAGCACAATCAAAGACACATATATATGTATGAAAATATAAATACCAATCTAAATTGATATTGTTTGAAGTTTAAGCATACATATATAGAAACAAATATGAGTATACGAAATAAATATCAATTGTGATACCAATTGAAAACACAATGAGAATCAAGTGTATAACTCATACTCCCTACCACCCATTTCATGCATATGTTTAAATTAATTTTCAATATAAGCATACAAGGGATGGTCGCACAATCAACGCCCATAAGGGTAGGTGTTTTCAAAAATAAGTTTGAAAATACATTTAGCACAATTGAAAACTCTACCAAATGAAGAATACCGCAACTAGTTTTATGATAATCTTAAAAACTAATACGAAATCCTTAAGTAAGGAATAAAATAAGAATGTATTCTATGAAAAACATGTAAGTCACACGATCATCAACACTCAAAATCTATAAAGCACATATCATACTCATGAAAAACATAATCATGAGAAACCATCAAGTAATATGAGTGTACAAGTTTTGTGTGAAAGACATAGTCATGAAAATAGGCAATTAAGCTCAAATATGAAATTCCTTATCAAAAACATGAAAAACATCAAAACTAAGATCCTTCAAGGTATATGTATGTTTTGTATAAACTAGAGTATACATACATATCCAAATATGAACGAGTCTACAAAAGTATATGCATAAAGGCAAGTGGCTCAAGGATGTATATGTATAACTATTATTTTAGACAAAATAGACATATACATGAAGTTTAAACACAAACATGAAAACATGCACAAAAATAGAGAATACAAGTCAAAATGCATGAATTATCAAAACTAGGCTATACTAGTACATCAAATGGGTACAAATGAGCATTTAGGCACAAATATATAATAATATATTGTGGCTCACTAGTTGTACAAGTATATACTCAATCTTTAATGAAAACAAACATCTAAACATGTAATCAAAACATGAAGCATAAAAACAAAACATATATCAACATGATCATTATATAAATGCATATGTCTTAGATCTATGATATATATAATAGCTAAACTATAATGAGAACACAAAGTATAGGTCTATGTAAACATGGGTGTATCTCAAATACTTTACATGTATATCATATGTCTAAATATCAAGGCATTTATCATAATAATCATGACATATCAAAACATGCTAAAAATTAATGATATGAAAAGTACGTAAACATAAATGGGAGTTAGAGATCGTTACCAAAACTAAGAGGGCACATCTCCATATCTCCAAACCATGGTGGTCCTCCCACCAAACTCCCCTTGAAAGTGATGCATCCAAAATTGTTATCTTTAAGCTCGGAACGCATCCACATCAAGGCATCATCACTCTCACGTCATGTGAGAGCCCACACTTACATCAAATAAAATAGGAGTGATTTTGGTACCCATACTCTTTTAGGTTCATGGGGGTTAGCTCCTTTCCTAACCCAAACAAATTTATTTGCTAAATTTGAATCATGTATCCTATCATAACAAAATTTAGTAAGGTGGCCCTTACGTCTACAATGTGTACAAGTGAACACATGAGCATACAAAGTGTGATGAGTGTGTACGTGGGGAGCATGTGTATGCCGTGATTTGTGTGCATGCATAGGAGGAACTTATTTTTTCGAAATATAGATTCCAAACGTGTGTGATTCAAAACACATTGGCTCAAAGTGGAGCCCAAACAATCAAAACTCTTCTTTAAATTATAAATATCATTTTCAATCATGGAAGAAGAAGTGGAGCATGCAATAGAAACACTAGGTGGTGAAGTTATACTAGCATGGCAAACATGTGAATCTAAATCATTTTTCAAAGTTTTATTTTCATTAGAAATCAAATCCAAACTCTTAGAAATTAAAGCAATTTTATTTTTAAAGTTTCATTCTCTTTTAAAGTAAAATAAAGTTTTGAAGATAGAACTTCATTTTTCTTCAAAACTTTATCACAATCATTTTTACTTTTTAAGATCTTGTTTTCATTTAGGGCAAGATCAAGTTTAGATTTCAATGAATCCCGTTCATTAGAAATCTCATCTCTTTCTTGCAAAATAATATCAAATTTAGTCTTTATTTTCTTTAGTTAATTTAAAAAATTTCTTTTTCAAAACTTTATATTTTTTTCAAGAGGTTCTCACAAACAATGGAAAGTTCTTCATTTAATGCATCGGCATCAATATATTCATCACAAGAAAATCTAGCACTATCTAATTGAGTATCCGAATATACCTCAAGGGAGTCATTCTCTTGGACCATGAAGCAACGTTGATCGGACTTTTCTCCACTAGATTCCTTCTCCACTTGGATTAGCAATTGAAGCTTTGCAGAGGTCAAGATGTTCAAAGGCGGAATCACAATGAGAAATCATATTTAAATATTCTTTGCTAAATGATTTTCTAAGTGCTTCTAGGGCTAGTGCATTGACCTCTATATGCTTGCTATTACTAAGGTAAGATTCTTTGGTAATGGCAAGGTAAACTTCATAACCTATGCCTTTTAAATGCCAACTTATCATGACCTTCCATGTGTCAATTTTTGAGATATCAAACTGTGAGAACTTACTTTTGATGATACATTTGTGAAGCCATATCATATGGAGCTCTATCTCAAGCCTATTCAAGAGTTCTACATGATCAAGACTTCCAAAGAGAGTTGATAATGATGTGTATTGTAATTGTTGATAAGCATGTTAAAAGCCTTGACACACACACACATACACACACACATCATAGTATATTAGTCGACTTATAAAAAGGTCTAGTCGACTAATACCAACTATAGTCGACTTGACAAAACTCTATAGTCGACTAGTATTTGTCCTGAAAGATCCCAACTCTCTGTTTGTCACTGTTAGTCGACTTAACAGTTATATAGTCGACTAATAGATGTTGTAGTCGACTAATCCCTTAAGTCTAGTCGACTAGTTTCAGTTTCCAGAGACTTGTCTTTTGATTTCAACTTGACCTAGTCGACTTGATCTTTTCTATAGTCGACTAACCTTGAGAAATTTGCCTACCCTAGTCGACTAACCCATATCTCAAGTCGACTAATGGCAGTTTCTGACTATTGGACAGTTTCTGTTTTCTGGTATTTTCTTGAACGTTATCCAACGTTTAAACATTCAAATTTGTCTTAATAACTACCCTAACTAACCATAGAGTTCAGCTATAAATAGGGTTGTTATCTTGGCTAAAAATGCCAATAAAAATATATAATTTTTCTGACCAAAATCTTGCCAAAATTCTGGTTCTCTGAAAACTATTCCTACTTTTTATTTCTTCACCAAATTCCTACTCCAAAGTGAAGATTTTTGAAAGTCAACCTATAATAGCCCTTGTCCACAATCACATACTGAATCAAGGCTTATAAGATCATTTGTAATCACTCAAAGGAAGCATTGTATAAGAGCGTCTTCTTGGTGTAGAAGAGAAGTTGTACAAGGTGTTGTGGTCTTCTTGGTTGTAAGAAGAGTTGTATACATTTGGCAAAATGGATTTGTCAAGTGGGATACAAGGTGTTGATTTTGGGTGTACAAAGTCAAAGGATAAAGGAAAATCTCAAGCCGGTGGATTGGGGACTGGATGTAGGTCACGAGGACCGAACCAGGATAAATCACTCGTGTTTGCGTTTGTTATCATTTTCTGTGATTTATTTTCCTTATTTGCAAGTGCTTTATTTCTTTAATGCTAATATTCTTGTGTGAGTGTTGATATTGTATTTTAGATCCATACTTGGCATCATCTCGGGACCAACACAAACATGGGAGGGCTATCCATGAGTGAAAACTATATGTGTGCAAATGCAAATGTAGATTAGCTAACCAAGATCTCACTCTTAGGTGGTTAAACCTAATATCAAGAGCGTAGGCTCTGATACCAATTGAAAGTACACTTAGAGGGGGAGTGAATAGGTGTAATGCTAATCTATGATAAACAATGCGGAATTAAAAACTAAATGCAACAACTTAGTGTAACTAAAGAGTGTAGCCAAATTCCCGGTGAAGGGCTCTGGACTATCTCCTCTAAATTCCTTTAAATAAGAGTTGAGGTACTATATGAAGCTCTCTTGGTTGACCACAAGTATGGGCACACAATCAACACAAGCATGTATATGATATGACAATATGATGCAATGTAAGATGTAACTGAGAGAGAGAGTTAGAGAAAGTGGATCATACGCAAATACCGAGATATGTTTCGAGGTTTGAGCACACAGCTCTACGTTCCCGCCTTTACACAGAAGGATTTATACTAACTCGTCCTATCCACTATACAACCCGCATAGTCGGCATCCGAAAAACTTGTCATTGAGAATTGTCCGGTCTTCGGATACCATAGACCCATTCCAATAGTGCCATTCACCTCTCACTTGAGGGATTCCAACACAACCTCCACTATCACCTCTCACTTGAGGGATACCAATACTAGCACACAGCTCTACGTCCTAGGACTTCCCACACAGGAACCTCCACTGAGGATTTGGGCAAATACAAATTGGGAGTACACAACTCCTCTCTCCAACAATTACAACCTCTCACTAGAGGCAAGGTACAAACCAACACAATATCAACCTCACAAATGAGGGATAGGCATAAAGCCAAACAACCACCTCTCACTAGAGGGTCTAGGCACTTAGCCAAACAACAATCCACCTCTCACTAGAGGGATTAGGCTCAAAGTCACACAAACACAATCACCTCACACTTGAGGGATTCCAATACAACCTTCACTATCACCTCTCACTAGACGGATACCAATACTATCACCTCTCAGTAGAGGAATATCACAATAAATGGAAGGTTAACAACTTGGTGGTCTCTCTCAATCACAAACCAAATCTTTCTCACAAAACTAGATCCTAATAGATAGGATAAATTGATAAGCTCAGGTGTGAGAAAACAAAGAGTTGAAAATCAAAATCACAAAGAAAAACTCTTGGGAAAACTTCTAGAATAGATATAAAGATGAAGATAAAAAATAATCCCAAAGACTTCTCCTTTCTTGATTTTTCGAACCCTTTAAACAAATAAAGATAAAATCTTTTGGCTCTAAAAACTCTTTTAAAAACTTGTATTAAAACACTTGTAAAGGTGAGAAATTTAGCTCTTGAAAATCTTGTTAAAACACCAACTCAAACGGGGTATTTATAGCCCTATTTCAAATCTGCCCATTGGCAGCAGGCAAGGCATTTTTGCCCTTCCGGTCGACCGGGCGGTCGACCGGCCAACGGTCATATTTATGACCGTTGAGCCTTCTAGTCGACCGCCCCGGTCGACCGGGACTGAATCCAGAAAGTAAGGCTCTTACAGAGAGCAGAGCTCTCTACCGGTCGACCGGGTCGGTCGACCGGGGCCTTTTTCAGAGAGCAGAGCTCTCTGGCGGTCGACCGAAGCGGTCAACCGGCCCACCAGCCTGGCTGCGTGAACATCTTGTGCACGTCGGTCGACCGGTCCGGTCGACCGACTCCTGCTACAGTCGACCGGCAGACAGCCAGTTCAGCCTGATAGGATTAAAAACTTGGGTTATTTTATTATCAATTAAATCCCATAAAATCACATAAATTCCACAAAAATCAGTTCTTATTATATCTTTGAAATACAAATATGTGTGATAAAAATTCAACACATATTTCAAACAACTTGAATTATTTTTATGAGATGAAATTTTGCCTTAAACCAAAAACAGTGTTTTCCAAAACTTGAATTTTGAAATAGAAATTCAATTTTTTCAAAACACATGTAAATACAAAACATGATATTTAAACAATTTTGAAGCATATTGTATATGGATAGAATCCAATATACATGAAATATATTAATCTATGTTTTTGACATGGAATCCAATATTGGTTAAACTAAAACCAAAAACCAAAACATGAAACTTTAAACTTGTGTGTGTATTATGAACTTGAGCATATAACACTATCTAATCTTTACAATGAGATCTAAATAAACTTAAACTAAACAACCGATGTCTTCTTGTAGAACTCCGTCTCCAAGTTGACTCGATCCAAATGTGATTCACCGAGCTTGACTCCAACCGAGTGCTAGATGTGAACTTGGCACTCGAGCTCTTGAATCACCATGTGTAAGCTCCAAAATACCTTATTGAAGCTAAGCTAATCACCTAAATATCTTGATCAAATATCTGAAACTAAATATCACAAGATTATTAGTAAACTATAACTACATGAGTTAATCATCATCAAAACTAGAGTGAAGGGCCTCTGGGCCAACAGCTCTTGCAAGAGCCATTGATGGCTCATGATGATGGATGATAACACTCTAACAAGCTAACATTACTTTATTCCTTACTTGCTCTTGTTTAGTTTTGATGATTTAAGTGTAGCTTGTACTTGTTTGTTGGGTTTGGACGTGATGAGTTATCTTATGGGTCATACTTTGAAATGCTCTTAAACCAAGGACTAGTGATGGCCAAGGATACATGTGAGACAACATCACTAAGAGGTTAGCATATTAGTGGAGCCATTAGTAGTTAGGAGTCATGAGTTTTCTTCTCTTTTTACTTTGTTTTAACAATATATCAAAAATCACAAAAATCATGTTTTCTATGTTTCCCACTTCTTTGTTTCCACTGCACTCTTCTCTTTTCACTTTTTGATTTCTTTTCTTTGATTCTTTAAAATATTGAAAAAACTTTAACACACACGTGAACATACCGATAAAGCTTCTATCGCTTCCCGTCCCTATAGATTCGACTCGTTTAGCCTCTAGGCTATAACGGAAGTATCGAGGAAGCCAAAGCATATACTTTTAACTCGTGATTTCAAAACACACACTTTTCGTGCATGATTTTCCCCCAATCAGTGGTGGGGTGTGGGAGCAAGTGGAGAGAGAGGACAGAGGGACTGGAAAGGAAAGGACTCATCGAACACAACATCCCGAGGGATGTAAATATGACCAGAGGGGATATGCAGACATTGATAACCTTTATACGAAGTCGAGTAACCTAAGAGGATACATTGACTAGACTGAAAATCAAACTTATGAGTTTGGATGGACGCAGATGAGGATAGCAAGTACAACCAAAATACGTAAAAAAAGGTAATCAGGTGTTTTATGAAATAATTTTTGGTAGGGAGAGAAATGTGGAGGACGGGGGTAGACATTCTATTGATGAAAAATGAGACGGTTTGGAAAGAATAAGGTCAATAATGGAATGAAACATTTGATCTAGCCAGAAGAGTAAGGTCGGTCTCAAAGGTAGCATTGCTTTCTCTTGCGGTGCCGTTTTGGGCACTAATGTGTGGATAGGATATGCGATGAGCGAAACCCTGAGAAAACAAGTAAGATTTGAATTTGATGAACTCGCCACCACCATCAGTTTGGAGTGTTTTAATGGAACACCCAAGAAATTTTTCCACATAAATTTTGAACTCAAGAAAAATGGAGAAAGCGTCACTTTTATTAATTAAAAGATAAAGCCAAACATACTTATTGTAGTGACCTACAAAGATAATATTATAGCGATGATCACTTGCAGTGGACATAAGAGATGGAACTCATAGGTCAGAGTAAATAAGCTCTAAAGGAGCAGTAGCAACTGTGAAAGATGGCGAAAATGGAAGACGTTGACTTTCTCTTGTTGACAGGGGATATTGAGAGGGGTACCAGCACAGTTAGTGAAGAAGGAAGCCGATGCTAAGATATAACATTGGAGACAACTCTGGTGGAGGGATCGCTTAGGTACTGATGCCAGATGGAGAAAAATGCACGCTCACCGAGAAGAGCCTGGGAAGAGGCAATGAAGCTATGGTTCCCCAAGGAGAAGACATACAAGCCATCCTTAAGTTGTCCCCACAGTAGAGTTTTTCGGGTGGATAGATCCTTGACAAAACAAGAGTCATGATGAAATTCAAGGACTTTATTATTAGTAGTAAATTGACTAACAGACAAAAGATTTTTGGTGATATTAGGAACATGTAAAAGATTTTTAAAGACAAAAAAAGAAGCAGAAGAACACAATAAAGAAGCACCAGTAGAATGGATGGCAAACATGTTCCGTTACCCATACAAACTCTGTCGGGTCCTTGGTATTCTGAGTGAACCGTCAGATTCACCATGTCAGCCGTTAGGTGATTATGTCATCCGTTAGGTGATGAGTGGCTCTGGAGTCAACATACCAGTTGGAATCAGTTGGACTATTCACATAAAAGTGGAGAAGAGCACTGGTGCTAGCTGAAGGAGAAAGATTATCATATCAATTGTAGCATTAGCTAGCATAATGGACAAAATGATTGCAGATCTTGTATTGAGGTTGGTCGTTGACGGACTAATGTGGTGGTGGGAAGGAACATCCACAACCACGACCGTCCTTCCTGCCTCAGCCATGTCCACGGCCACAAAAAGAAGTTGGAGCCGAGTAGTAGCTTGGAATGCGGGAGGCGGTATGAATTGCGGGAGAAAGGGAGATGAGGATGTGGAGTCTGGTATAGTGATAACACGCCCATGATAAATCTCCTGGCTAAATATGAGGCTGATGAGTTCTTCTGACAATACAGGGTCGACTCGTATATTGATGGAGGTGACGAACGATTCATGCTCAGGAGACTGACCACTGAGCAAGGTAGAAGTAAGGTCAAAGTTGACAACTGGATTAGCCACTGCTGCCAGTCTATCCACAGTGGACTTGATAGACTGGATGTACTCTGACATACAAGAGTTGCCTATCTAGACGGTGTGCAGCTGCTATTTGAGTTGCTGCACTTTAGCTTTGAAGGATGACGCAAAGATTCGCTCTAAAGAGTACCACACATCACGAGATGTGGTGAGGCCGATAACATGAGCAAGAAAAGCCTCAGTGAGTAAGGAGATAAGCTATCATAAGAGCATCTGATCAAGTTTGATCCAACGAGTGTATTCTAAATCGATAGTGGGTTGAACATCCTTCTCGACAGAAGGAAGGAACCGGATCGGACAAGCAAAGGTTCCATCGACGAGGCCTTCGAGATCATGGAGTTTGAGAAGAGGAAAGAACTAGGAACGCCATACTAGATAGTTTTTCTTGTCAGGTTTGACGTTTAGAAAGTGAGTGATGTTAGGATTGGGAGTGACCAAGGATGCAGGTATGTGGATGGAGATGAGGGGAGATGAAGAAGGAATACTCAACATGGTACAGGAGTGACTCTGATACCAAGATAAAGAAGAAGGAGAAGAACACTTATTTGTGTAATGACAAGATACTACTAGCTATGGTTTTTGATTGTATATATATACACATATTGATCACATGTTACACTGATTTAGGAGAAATAGTAGGAAATACTGATTGAGAGAGAGATTGAGAAACATATGATGCATGAGTCCCATGAGTACTATGTGTTCCTATCTTCATGAAAAGATTTTAGGATCTGATTGATTTCATAAGGGGTTTCTTTTACAAGAATCACATGTTTCACATGAGTCACGTGTTGTTATTGATATCTCTAACAGTAAACATTCACCATAATATAAAAAATATTTGATAGAGGAATGAATCACATCATTGCCCGAGGATTTTCTCTTGATGACTTAAGAAATCATGTCAGTGACATTAGTATTCTCGCCCCCCAGAAGTTGCTGACGTGGGCTCTTTCGCTTCTGGTATGCCCCTTTGCCTCATTTTTTTTTGGTTTGTAGTCTTATTATTTCAGCAATGATTGAGGGGCTATCTCTGGCACCTCCTCGAGCGGCTCCTGGAGGTGCTCAGATCACAGAGAATGTATATTCTTTTGACTGAGTTGGCACGTTGAGGAATTCCCGCTGATAAGACGTTAACAAATATGCTGGGATGTCGTTGGTTATCCTACCTGCTTATAGCGACTACATGTTTCTCGTCAAATCTTTCCTCCATTTCACTGCCCTCTCCGGCGGCACTAGACGAGGGCTTCTGGCCTGCATGATCACATCGGGCTGTCGTCTTGTTATTGAGATGAAGAGGAAGAGGAATAGTCGCTGGAAGGTGGAGGAAAAGTTTTCTTTTATTTTTTTTGAGAAATTTTCTTTAGGTCCCCGGATGATACTGTTCTGTGAAAACTCTTCATAGTTTGAAACGCAGTGAAAAAAATTTCTTGACCAAGTTTCTGCCCTCTCAGGGTCCTTGTCCCTACCAAAAGGCAATACATATATAATTGTATTTATGTAATGCCCGCATTGCCCTTGATATGTTAGTAACTCTGAGTTGACAAGCAAGAGATCTGCGCGCGTGACGAGCATTTAATGTTTGTCACGCGCGCGTCGTGTGCCGCGGGTGTTCGCCTTAGTTGAGCCTATATTTTGTCCACTCTTTTATTTTCTGTCCACATGAACCTCAATCAACATTATCAGTGTTCAGAGCTAAAGGTTGACAAAGAGCGATATATTAAATATAGAAAGTTTTATGATAAAGTTTGAGGTCGAGAAGTTCAATGGTAAAAAAAACTTTGGCTCATGGTAAAAGATGGTGAAGGCGTTGCTAGTGCAACTTGGTCTTCATAAGACCTTGCAGGGTAAATCATCAAAACCTGTAGGTATGTGAGATGAGGATTGGGAGGAGATGAATCTAAAGGCGGCAAGCACGATCCAACTGTCTCGCAGACGAGGTGATGTACAACGTGATGGATGAAGTCACTTTTCAAACGTGCTAAGATTTTTTATCATAACTTTTTTTTACAGAATACTAAAAGAGGTCATTCAAACTTCTACAGAAAGAGGATTTAGAGATCTACAACTTTCATGTTAAAAATTTCTACTAATTTGACCATTCTGCTGCTCAAAACAATTGAATTTTTTTTGCTTTTGTTCCTGACTGGTGCTAAATGTTAATACAAAAGTTCAGGAGGTTTTGTGTAAATATTATTATTATATATAAAGAGGAAAAAAAATGAAAACAAGAGGTGGGGGCTGCCATCGTTTTTACTTGAGAGTTTTTTTGGTTTTAATTTAGTTTTATCTCTTGATCATAGGGATGGCTATCGGGGCGGGTCGTTCCGCTTTGACCCGCCCTGATTTGCCCTGTGCTATTCACCTGAGCCTGAGTCACACAGGGCGAATACGGGGTGGGCGGGTCGTTCCGCTTTGACCAGCCCTGATTTGCCCTGTGCGATTCGCTAAGCCTGAGTCGCACATGGCAAATACTAGTTTGCCCCGTATTTGCCCCATTCTAGGGCGGATCAAGGCGCCTCGACCCATCCCGTGAAAACGGGATGGATCGGATTCGTCCTGTGACGAATCACGGGTCAGGTTGGAAAAAATTTCCTTTATATATATATATTAAATCCTATATTATTATATAGCTGTGAGAGGGAAAAATTAGATCGTAACCCCTATCTTGTTTTTTATTTTTTAAACTCTCAAAATTTAAAATAATAATAATAATAATAAAAGACGAGACAGGTTGGACCCCTCTCAACGAATTCGGGTAACGAATCGGGTCAAGCGACCCGATCTGTTTTTCGCTTCTCTGACCCATCTCGTTAGATTCATTACGAGACGGGTTTAACTATCTCGTAACGAATTCGTTGGCCAAACGAGACGAATCGACCCGATTCGCCCCGTTAACCATCCTACTTGATCATGAGACTACTGTGACTGAACTTGGCAGCAAATAGGAAGTTGATTTTAATATAATATTTCTACTTTTTTTTTCTCAAAATCTGTGCTCTTGATTGCAGCTATGTGGGAAAGTTTTGTTTTGACTTTTATTGGATTTATATTATTTTATTTTTCTCTCATGTAAGCCAACTTTACAGAGGAATAATAGTTTATGTTGTAAAACCCGAGAAATATAACACCAAAACAGAGAATTCTAGAGACATAGTAGAAGTATTAATTCTTATTGATTTCTGAACTGTACATTGAAATGAATCAGGAAGGGCCTATTTATAGAAAAACTTTGGGGGTACTATGCAGTTACTATGCATGTTTGCGTCATCGCTTGGATCATCGCATAGTAAAATCATTAATACTGCATAGTAAAGATTGGCAGCCATCGTTTCATAACACTCCCCCTTGGCTGTCAACCATGCTTGATGTCTTAGTAAAAACCTTGCTAGGAAAATCCAGTGGGATAAAATCATAGCGAAGGAAAAAAGAGTACACCATCACTGTATATGTATTCTATGCTGCCTCGTTAAAAACCTTACCAGAAAAATCTTGTGGGACAAAACCATAGTAAGGAAAAAAGAGTGCAGCCACATAAGCTCCCCCCAAATAGACATGAGTAGTCTTCTTTATAAGTCTCGCATATAACGCATCCCAATATCATGAATAAGCTTTCTGAGAGTTGTAGTGAGAAGTGCCTTTGTAAAGAGATCTGCCACATTATCACTTGATCGAATAAACTGAATATTAATTTTCTTATCCTTTTCAAGCTCTTGGCTGAATTAGAAGAACTTCGGGGGTATATGCTTGGTACGGTCGCTTTTGATGAATCCTTCCTTCATTTGAGCGACGCATGCAGTATTGTCTTCAAATAGTACTGTTGGATCTCTGTTGACTGGTGATTCGCAAGTTGTTTGGATGTGTTGAGCTACAGACCTTAACCATACACATTCTTGACTTACTTCATGGAGTGCTATAACTTCAGTATTATTAGAAGAAGTGGCAATAAGTGTCTGCTTTTGTAAACGCCAAGAGATCATTGTACCTCCACATGTGAACACATATCCTATTTGAGACCTGGCTTTATGTGGATCTGACAAGTAACCTGCATCTGCATAGCCAGTTATTTCTTATTTGATCCTCTAGAATAAACAAATCAAAATTAGTTGTTCCTTGAAGATAACGAAATATATGCTTAATACCATTCCAATGTCTCCGTGTAGGAGATGGGCTAAATCTTGCTAACAAATTAGTAGCAAATGTTATATATGGTCGGGTACAATTAGCTAGATACATAAGAGCTCCAATTGTACTTAGGTATGGTACTTTAGGATCAAGAACCTCTTCATTATCTTTGCGAGGGCGAAATGGATCCTTTTTCACATTCAATGATTTAACAACCATTGGAGTGCTTAAAGGATTTACTTTATCCATGCTAAAGCGTTTCAAGACCTTTCAGTATAATTTGATTGATGCAAAAGTATTCCACTTTGAAAGTGCTTAATCTGTAAACCAATAATACTTGATTTTCCCAAGGTCTTTCATTTCAAATTCATTCTTTAAATACATCATTGCTTCTAGAACTTCTTTATTAGTCCCAATGATGTTTAAATCATCAACATATACAGTAATAATAATGAATTCGGATGTTGTTTTCTTTATAAAAACACATGGGCATATAGGATTATTCACATATTCTTCTTTTAACAAATACTTGCTTAAGCGATTATACCACATGCGCCCTGATTGTTTTAACCCATATAACGATCTTTGTAATTTGATCGAATATAATTCTTGGGGTTTTGAACTTAATGCTTCAGGAATTTTAAATCCTTCAGGGATTTTCATATAAATATCGCTATCAAGCGACCCATATAAATAAGCTGTAACAACGTCCATAAGACGCATTTTTAATTTTTAGAAACTGCTAAGCTGATTAAATATCTAAACGTAATTGCATCCATTACTGAAGAATACATTTTTTCATAATCAATTCCAGGTCTTTGTGAAAGACCTTGAGCAACAAGTCGAGCTTTATACCTCACAATCTCGTTTTTCTCGTTGCGTTTTCGCAAGAACCCATTTATATCCTACTGGCCTCACGGCTTCAGGTATGAGAATAATATGTCCAAATACTTTACGCTTATTAAACGAATTCAATTCAGTCTATATAGCGTCTTTCCATTTTGTCCAATCATGCCTATTTTGACATTCAGTGACGGATCTTGGTTCAGGATCCTCACTTCCGTTAACAATTTCACATGCTACGGAATAGGAAAACATTTCATCTATATTTTTCATCATTTCAATTTCATAATCCTCCTGTATTGACATAATCAATAGAGATCTCATGATTTTCTATACCTTCAAGATTTTTCATCTCTTGATTTGTCTTATTTTGTGTTTCTTCTGGAACACATTCTTGCATATTAGGGTCATCATGCTTATCTGTTCTTTTTCTTTTTCGAGGATTTTTATCTTTGGAACCGATTGGTCTATCACGCTTCAACCGTGTCTTGGACTCATTAGTGACTTCATTCTCAGATTGTCCTTTTGGGATTTCAATCCGAGCAGGAGCATTTACAGCTAGTATATATGATTTAGTTACTCTTTCGTATCAGTGAACGCATTTGGCAATTGATTGGCTATTTCTTATAAATACATAATCTTTTGCACTTCTGTCTCACATTGTTTTATGTGAGGATCAAGATGCAATAAGGATGGTTCACTCCATGTAATCTCCTTATTCAGTTGTTTCTTTTCTCCCTTAATACATGAGAAATTGCCTCATTGAAATGGCAATCGACAAACCGAGTCGTAAAAACATTACTCATTTTAGGCTCAAGATATCCTGTAATAGAAGGAGATTCATAGCCGACATATATTCTCAGTCTTCTTTGAGGACCCATTTTTGTACAATGTGGTAGAGCAATTGATAATATACCACACAACTAAAAATTCTAAGATGAGAAATATTTGATTCTTGACCAAATGCTAATTGTAGAGGGGAGAGCTCATGATATGCACTTGGTCTGATGCGAATTAATACTGCAGCATGTAAAATTGCATGATCCCATATAAAAATAGGAAGTTTTGTTCTCAATATTAATGGTCTAACAATAAGCTGGAGACGCTTAATCAGTGACTCAGCCAAACCATTTTGTGTATGTACATGGGCAACAAGATGTTCAATAGCTATTCCAATTGACATACAATAATCATTAAAAGCCTGAGATGTAAACTCACCAGCATTGTCAAGCCTAACTTTCTTGATTGTATAATCAGAAAATTGTGCTCGTAATCTAATTATCTGAGTAAGAAATCTCGCAAATACCACATTGTGAGTTGATAATAAACAAACGTGTGACCATCTACTAGAGGCACTATTAATACCATAAAATATCGAAATGGTCCACACAATGGGTGTATAGGCCCACATATATCACCTTGGATACGTTCAAGAAAGGTAGGTGATTCAGTTTTTATTTTAACTAGTGTTGGTCTCATGATTAATTTTCCTAGAGAACAAGCCTCACATGAAATTTTACTAGTTTGAAGGATCTTCTGGCCCTTTAATGTATGTCCATGTGTATTCTCAATAATTCTTCGCATCATCATTTAACCAGGATGACCTAAACGGTCATGCCACATAGTTAATGTCTCTGTATCTTCTTTAACTACCATATGCGACTCTATCACATTTATATATGTGTAATGTAATCCTGAGGAAAGCTTTGATAGTTTTTCTAATGTGTACTTCTTTCCTGATACATAAGTAGTTAGATACATATACTTCATATTTCTTTCAGTTGCAGACTGAGTATCATATCCATGAAGATACATATCATTAAAACTCAACAAATTTCTTTTGGATTTTGGTGAAAACAAATTGTCTTTTATGAAAAACTTTGTTCCATTTGGCAATATAAAGTTGGCTTTACCAGTTCCTTCAATCAAGTCTACAAATCCTGATATTGTATTGATAATTGTCTTTGTTGATTTTAAATTGGAGAAGTGCCTTTTATGTTTGAGAATAGTGTGTGTTGTACCACTATCCGGTATGCAAATATCTCTAGTTTTGGTCTTAACTTCATCATTAGAATAATCCATATCAAGTTTCATGTAAAATAAATCATTTAGTGAGAATAAAATTTTAAACATATTATTATAAGTGAAATATTTCATTCAAATATAAATTTGACAATTACAAATAACAAAACATGGTAATACAATCATATATCTAATTATCACCAGTATCAATAGAATCATGATGGATTGAAAGATCAGCAAAATCATCAGTAAAATCTAAAGCATCAAAACAAGTTGAATCATCCATAGGATCATCATGTTTAGTGAAATTCACTTCGTTCTCTTTTTCTTTCAAGGATGCCTTGTAAAGCTTACAAAGATGCTCCAGTGTTCGGCACATTCGAGACCAGTATCTTTTGGAGCCACATTTATAACAGGAATCTTCAGAATTTCGAAGAGAACTTTCATGAACATCTTTTCTTTTATCATGTCTTTCTACATGATGCTTCTTGTGGATCGCGTTTTTTGTGAAGGGTTGTAAAAATCACTTCGACCACGTCCACGGCCACGACCACGACCATATCCGCAGCCACGACCATGATTATATTCTCATCCATAATTTTTAGAAAATGCAGCATTTGCTTCTGGAAATGCTGTTGAACCAGTAGGACGAGACTGATGATTTTTGATTAAAAACTCATTATTCTTCTCTGTCACAAGAAGAGATGAAATTAGTTCAGAGTATTTCTTAAAACTACGCAACCTATATTGTTGTTGCAATGTTATATTAGATGCATGAAATGTGGAGTAAGTTTTCTCCAGCATTTCTTCATCTGTGATATCCACCCCCACAGAATTTCAATTGGGATACTATTCTGAACATTGCAGAGTTATAGTCGCTGACTTTCTTAAAGTCTTGGAAGCGCAAAGCATTCCATTCATCACATGTGGCAGGGAGAACAACTTCCTTTTTGTGATTAAATATTTTTTGAGATTTTTTCATAAGACACTTGGGTCTCTTACTGTGAGATATTCACATTTTAAATATTCATCAAGATGTCTGCGAATAAAGATCGTCGCCTTTATTTTATCTTGCGACATTGTAGAGTTTATCTCTTTAATTGTTTCAGTGAGACCCATTGACTCGAGATACATTTCTATATCAATAACTCAAGACATATAATTCCTTCCCGTGATATCTGAAAATCACCTAGAGGGGGGGTGAATAGGTGATAATGCTAATCAATGCACAATTTAAAATTAATGATGCAACAATCTCACAAAGCAAGTGAATATAGCAATGAATGTAGTGCAAGAACAAGGAAAGTAAACAAAACGCAAACACAAAGATTTGTTATCGAGGTTCGAGCACCCAGCTCTACTTCCCCGCCTTCCCCAGAAGGATTCCAACCACTTCCACTATCACAAAGATGTCACAAATACACCGGAGTACCCAACTCCACAATCTCAAGTACAAGTTCTCTCTTGGCAGTCAAAAGACCACAAACTTTCTCTTTCAAAATTCTCTTCCCTTACAAAGGTCCTTAGAGAACAATGAGTAGGAATGAAGCTCTTGTGTGCAAAGAGAAAAGAAAATGAAATCAGAGAATTCTTGAAAACACTTCAGAAAATGAGAGAGAATTTCAGCACAAAAACCAAGAAACCAAGCTCTTTTGAATGCCTTAAACTTTTAAATTTTTCTTGTAATGATTAGGTGAACCAATCTCTCCCCAAACACCCCTATTTATAGGAGAGGGCTAGGGTTAGAAGATAAAACATTTTTAAGGCTAATCAGAATGTATTAAAACCAAAACATGTCACTTAAGCACACTTAAGTGAGAAAATGACAAAAATAAAACTGCTCAGAGAACTAGCCGTTACTGTTCAAACGACTAGTCCGGTCGATCGCTAGTTCAAAGAAAACGACCGTTGCCGGCTACGGTCAACCGGCCCGGTCGACCCAAACAAACAGAGAGTAAAGACTTACAGTCAGGCACGTCCCGGTCGACCGTCCCGGTCGACCGTGAGACATGCACACTGATACGTGCATTGCCAGAACTACGGTCGACTCGGACTGTCGACCGGCAAAACCTGACACAGGCACGGTCGACCGTGGCGGTCGACCGACTCAGGCCAAAAATCATTTTTCAGACAAAATTTTGAGGAGATAAAAATTTTATCAGAAGATGTTTTAAATAGTAATTAGTTTAAAACATAAGCATGGATATATAGGCAGAGGATTTGTTTCAAAATATTTTTGTATAATTTATATGAAATAAACTTAGAAATAGGATGTGCGCAAAAACGTGTGTGTTAGAGCTTCAAACCTATTCACTATTCTTTAACAAAACTCTAAACTAAAAATAAATCTAATTAAGTCTCTTGAGCAATCTTGAGCCATGCAATGCCTTGCTAGAGCCTTCTCTTCTATGTTCCTTCCTTGATGTGCAAAAAGCCTTCTTTACTTCATGAACCTAGAATTTCTTGTAATAGCTAAGCAATGGCCTCCAAACTATGGTACAAATCTGAAACTTATCTCAACAAACTAATTAGTACCATATAACTCCTATTTGGTTTGTTATCATCAAAACTCTAAACAAATGGAGAGTGTAACCTTATGGGCCAACAATCTCCCCTTTTTGATGATGACAAAACAAATAGGCTATAAGCAAAAATATAGGGGAGGAGAAAGCTCCCCCTCAAATTATGCTATCATAAAAGCAATGTAAGGTGCAAGCAAAAACCATCAAACAAAAACACATGATTAAGGATCATGAAATATGCTAGCAAAATACTTAAAACAAGAATTCATAAAACACATAAAAGCATAAAAACCATATAAGCTCATATGGAACCAAAACCATATAAACTTATAAACTTATATTTCTATCATAAAAACTCATTCTCCCCCTTTTGTCATACATCAAAAAGGGTTATGAAAACATTTTTATTCAATAACACAAACATTAAGTTCACCACAAATGAAGGAAAATCTAGCAAAATCAAGTGGTTTAGTGAAAATATCGGCTAGTTGCAAATCCGTAGAAACATAATCAATATCTATATCTCCTTTCTCAAAATGATCTCTAAGAAAGTGATATCTAATCTCAATGTGCTTGGTCTTACTATGTTGATTTACATTCTTTGTCATATGTATAGTACTAGTATTATCACAAAATATTTTTATATGGTCAAAATGCAAATCATAATCAAGGAGAGTATGTTTCATCTAAAGGACTTGTGCACAACAAGCCCCCGCGGCAACATACTCCGCCTCGGCGGTTGAGAGAGCTACGGAATTTTGTTTCCTAGAGGACCATGAAACAAGAAAATTACCAAGAAATTGACATGTCCCACTAGTACTCTTTCTATCTACTCTACAACCCGCATAGTCGGCATCCGAATAACTCGTCATTGAGAAATCTTCGGTTTTCGGATACCATAGACCCATTCCAATCGTTCCCTTAATATAACGAATAATGCGTTTTACCGCAATGAGATGAGACTCTTTGGGACACGATTGAAATCTAGCACAAAGACACACACTAAACATGATATCCGGCCTACTTGCCGTCAAATACAAAAGACTACCTATCATGCTTCTATATAATTTAATATCAACATTTTTACCTTGGTCGTCCTTATCAAGCTTGGTGGTAGTTGCCATGGGAGTGTTGTAAACCTTTGAGTCTTCAAGTCCAAACCTCTTTACGAGTTCCTTTGCGTATTTGGCTTGACATATGAAGTTCCCATCTTGCAATTACTTGATTTGGAGTCCAAGAAAGAAATTAAGCTCACCCATTGAAGACATTTCAAACTCACATTGCATAACCTTTTCAAATTCCTTGCATAAAAACTCATTAGTAGAACCAAAAATTATATCATCAACATAAATTTGCACAATTAAAATGTCATTATCAACATGCTTAGTGAATAGTGTTGTATCTACTTTGCCTTTAATAAAATCATTTGAAATGAGAAAACTAGAAAGCCTTTCATACCAAGCTCTTGGAGCTTGTTTCAATCCATACAAAGCTTTATCAAGTTTAAAAATAAAATCGGGATGAAGATGATCAATAAAACCGGGAGGTTGAGCAACATAAACTTCTTCATTTATAAAACCATTCAAAAATGCACTTTTCACATCCATTTGAAAAGTTTAAAATTTTTGAAAGATGCAAAAGCTAGTGTCATTCGTATGGCTTCAAGCCGTGCTACGGGTGCAAAGGTCTCCTCAAAGTCAATTCCCTCAACTTGAGTGTAACAATGGGCCACTAACCTAGCCTTATTCCTAATCACATTTCCGGACTCATCCATCTTGTTTCTAAAGATCCACTTAGTACCAATTATTGGTCTATCGTGGGGCCTAGGAACAAGGTGCCAAACTTGGTTGCGCTCAAATTGATTGAGTTCCTCTTGCATGGCTAGCAACCAATATGAGTCCGCCTCGGCTTCGAGGATGCTTTTGGGTTCAAAATGAGAAATGAAAGCAAAATTACCACATAGATCATGGAGTTTGGAGCGAGTTGTTACGCCTTTAGATGCATCACTTAAGATGAGCTCCTTGGGATGATTTGTAGCGTATCTCCAAGATTTAGGAAGCGGTTGAGAGCTTTCCTCTTTATCCTCTTGAACATCACCAATTGATTCTTGCTTATCTTCTTGAGCGGGTGAGTCCTTCAAGGATAGTCTCTCCATGTCTTCACCTAATGGTTCAATCTCTACAACATTCTCAACAACCACATTAGATTCTTCAAATTTAACATGCATGGATTCTTCAATGGTAAGTGAAGATCTATTGAATACTCTATAAGCTTTACTAGTTGTAGAATATCCAACAAAGATTGCTTCATAAGCCTTAGCATCAAATTTACCCAAGTTATCTTTAGTGTTTAAAACAAAACACTTGCATCCAAAAACTTTGAAATATGCAACATTAGGTTTCTAGAATGATACATTTCAAAAGATGTTTTGGAAGAATTTTTACACAAATAAATACGATTTGATATATAGCATGCGGTGTTTACGACCTCGGCCCATATATATTGAGGGAGGTCATACTCACTTATCATTGTCCTAGCCATCTCTTGAAGTGTTCTATTTTTCCTTTCTACAACTCCATTTTGTTGTGGAGTTCTAGGACAAGACATTTCATGCTTAATTCCCTTTTCATCACAATAAGTCATGAAGAGTTGGTTAACAAACTCACCACCTCTATTACTTCTTATTTTCAAAATCGAAAAACCTTTTTCTTTTTCAACTCTTTTTCGAAAATTCTTAAAATGAGAAAAAGTTTGATATTTGTATTCCAAGAAGAAAACCCAAGTGAAACGGGAAAAATCATCAACCAAAACATATGCATATCTACTACCATTTAAACTCTTAGTTTTAGTAGGTCCAAAAAGATCCATATGAATTAATTCTAAAGGCCTAGTTGACATGATATCCTTGATTGGTTTGAAGGAAGACATGGTTTGTTTCCCAAGTTGGCACGCACCACACATGCGGTCTTTCTCAAACTTCAAGCAAGGTATACCCTTCACCAATTCCTTTGAATTAATCCTAGAAAGATGGTCAAAAGATGCATGTCCTAATCTTCTATGCCAAAGCCAAGAATTTTCATCAAAAGCATTTAAGCATTTAGTAGAACATTCCACATTAAGCATGTCAATGATATAAACATTATCATCACGAAAACCGATAAGAATACAATCATTTATTTTAACATCAAAAATCTTGCAAGAAGAATCATCAAAAATAACTTTAAGTCCACGATCACAAAGTTGACTAATGCTAATCAAATTATGTTTCAAACCATCAACAAGTACAACATTTTCTATAGTAGGAGATGAACCAATTTGAATGTTACCTATACCAATGATAGTGCCTTTGGAGTCATCCCCGAAGGTGACGGAGCCACCTTCCTCGTACCTTGATAGGGTTGTAAAGTTATTGATGTCCCACGTCATGTGTCTTGAACAACCACTATCAAGGTACCACCGCTCCCTACGTCTTGGAGCCTTTGTGTGTACCTACATCAAATAATTTAGGACTTGATTTTGGTACCCACATTTTCTTGGGTCCTAAAGGGTTAGTTTCATTAACCCAAACAAGATTATTTGATCTATTAACTTGGTCATAACAAAACTTAGCTAGATGCCCATTTTTACCACAATATGTGCATCTAAACACTCTACCATATTTAAAAGCATAGTGAGTGTGTGATTTGTGAGCATGGGAATTGTGAGCATGAAAAGATTTAGCATGAGAAGTGTTATGTGTAGTGTTAGCATGAGTAGACTTAACATGTGAATCTTTAGCATGAGAGGTGTGCTTTTTAGAAAATTTTTCTTCAAGCTTCTTAGTGTTAAAAGCACAATCTTTCAAAACTTTTTCAAAATCAACCATTTTAGATTTTAAAGAAGAAATCTTTTTCATCAACAATAGGAGATTTTCCCTTACAAGAAACCTTGTAGGCATTAAACTCATTTTGA
Organism: Agave tequilana; assembly: GCA_038442645.1. Classification (NCBI taxonomy): domain Eukaryota; kingdom Viridiplantae; phylum Streptophyta; class Magnoliopsida; order Asparagales; family Asparagaceae; genus Agave; species Agave tequilana. Next base: position 50,480 of record JAVJIF010010240.1, read on the forward strand.
ATGGAAATAAAATTAGAAGAAATATCATCCTTTTCTTTAGAAACCATAGCAAGTTGATTTTTGAGAAAAGCAACTACTTTTTGCAATTTAAGACATTCAATCTTCTTATTATCATAAGTTTCGGAAAGTTCAACAAAAGCATGAACAAGAACTTCCTTACTTAATTCATCATCTTCATCATCAAGAGATTGAGGGGTTACCTTTGGTGTGTTTGCCATGAAACACATATCCGCTATATCCGCCTCTTCCTCGGACTCGCTTTCTGAATCCCAAGTTGCCTTGTACGCTTTCTTCTCTTCCGATTTCTTTGGCTTGAAGGAGGAGGTCATCTTCTTCTTGAACTCCGGGCAATCCGCCATGATGTGTCCGGGTCTTCGGCAATTATAGCATATAATTCTCCTCTCCTCTTTGCCTTCAAATTTTCTTCGGAAGTTGAGCTTGTTCCTCCGGTACATTCTCTTGACATTGCGAACAAGTAGTGATAGCTCCTCATCTTCTTCTTCATCATCTTCATCGTCCTCAAGAGTGGATGAAGACTTGAAAGCTATAGACTTCTTCTTTGAAGGAGCGGCTTCTTCTCTTGCCTTCTTTTCCATCTCATGGGTCTTTAAGTTCCCAATGAGACTAATGAGGTCCATCTCATCCTTGTCGTTCAACTCTTTTAAGGTGGTGGCCTTTATCTCCCATGAAGTAGGAAGAGCCCGAATCACTTTCCGCACCTTTTGATCATTGGAGATATCATCACCTAAGGAAGAAAGAGCATTGGTGATTTTAGTAAATCGAGTAATCATACAATCAATAGATTCTTCATCAAGCATTTTAAAAGATTCATATTGGGACCTCAAGAGATCTATCTTAGCTCTCTTGACTTGTGAAGTCCCTTCGTGTGTGACTAACAAGTGTTGCCAAATCTCATAGGCGGATTGGCAATGAATTACCCGTGTAAGGTCATCCTCATTCAAGGCGGTTAAGAGAGAATTTTGGGCCTTGGAGTTAGCCTCATATTCTCTAAAGTTGAAGTCGGTCCATGTGCTCTCATCACTATCGGGTGCTACATAGGGTTTGGTCAAGGACTTAGCCACTAAGCTACCCAAAGATTGCAAGAATATAGTCATCCTAACCTTCCAAATAGGGAAATTAAGTCCATCAAATTTAGGAGGGGTTTTGATGTTATCGGTCATGTTTACTAGTGATGAATGAAAGAATGAAAAAGTTGATTAGCAAATTTTAAGGATCTCTCTATGGATGTTAAGCCAAACCTAGAGTCCAAGCTCTGATACCAATTGAAAATCACCTAGAGGGGGGGTGAATAGGTGATAATGCTAATCAATGCACAATTTAAAATTAATGATGCAACAATCTCACAAAGCAAGTGAATATAGCAATGAATGTAGTGCAAGAACAAGGAAAGTAAACCAAACGCAAACACAAAGATTTGTTATCGAGGTTCGAGCACCCAGCTCTACTTCCCCGCCTTCCCCAGAAGGATTCCAACCACTTCCACTATCACAAAGATGTCACAAATACACCGGAGTACCCAACTCCACAATCTCAAGTACAAGTTCTCTCTTGGTAGTCAAAAGACCACAAACTTTCTCTTTCAAAATTCTCTTCGCTTACAAAGGTCCTTAGAGAACAATGAGTAGGAATGAAGCTCTTGTGTGCAAAGAGAAAAGAAAATGAAATCAGAGAATTCTTGAAAACACTTCAGAAAATGAGAGAGAATTTCAGCACAAAAACCAAGAAACCAAGCTCTTTTGAATGCCTTAAACTTTTGAATTTTTCTTGTAATGATTAGGTGAACCAATCTCTCCCCAAACACCCCTATTTATAGGAGAGGGCTAGGGTTAGAAGATAAAACATTTTTAAGGCTAATCAGAATGTATTAAAACAAAACATGTCACTTAAACACACTTAAGTGAGAAAAGGACAAAAAAAAAACTGCTCAGAGAACTAGCCGTTACTGTTCAAACGACTAGTCCGGTCGACCAGCCCGGTCGACCGCTAGTTCAAAGAAAACGACCGTTGCCGGCTACGGTCGACCGGCCCGGTCGACCCAAACAAACAGAGAGTAAAGACTTACAGTCAGGCTCGTCCCGGTCGACCGTCCCGGTCGACCTGAGACATGCACACTGATACGTGCATTGCCAGAACTACGGTCGACTCGGACTGTCGACCGGCAAAACCTGACACAGGCACGGTCGACCGTGGCGGTCGACCGGCTCAGGCCAAAAATCATTTTTCAGACAAAATTTTGAGGAGATAAAAATTTTATCAGAAGATGTTTTAAATAGTAATTAGTTTAAAATATAAGCATGGATATATAGGCAGAGGATTTGTTTCAAAATATTTTTGTATAATTTATATGAAATAAACTTAGAAATAGGATGTGCGCAAAAACGTGTGTGTTAGAGCTTCAAACCTATTCACTATTCTTTAACAAAACTCTAAACTAAAAAAATCTAATTAAGTCTCTTGAGCAATCTTGAGCCATGCAATGCCTTGCTAGAGCCTTCTCTTCTATGTTCCTTCCTTGATGTACAAAAAGCCTTCTTTGCTTCATGAACCTAGAATTTCTTGCAATAGCTAAGCAATGGCCTCCAAACTATGTTACAAACCTGAAACTTATCTCAACAAACTAATTAGTACCATATAGCTCCTATTTGGTTTGTTATCATCAAAACTCTAAACAAATGGAGAGTGTAACCTTATGGGCCAACAATATCAAGTGAAATGAACTCAAGCTTTACAAAGTTTGATATGGTGATAATTATAACAAAATATAAAAATAATTAGGATCACAATATTTTATTTCACAAAAAAATAATAAAATCTACATTTCAATCATAATAGCTACAAACAAAAGAGGGAAGGTGAACATTAAAATTAAAAGGCCAGATAAAAATCACTTGGATTCATATCTGAAACGAAAAGGATAGAAGTATTAATGATGATGACGACAATAATAAACTTCAAAAATAGACTAAGCATCTTTTGAAAATCTAGAATACAAAGCTAGTGGAGAGATGAAAAAAAATTTGAGAATGAAGAAAGATTGAGAAATGAGTTATGTGGTTTAGAATTCACCAATTATAGAGTGATAACTAGCCGTTTTATAGCCGTTTATAGCCGTAGGAGGAGAGAGAAAAGCAATTTGAATTTTATACAATTTAAATGTTGTAATTAAGAAAATGATAAAATAAATGCATTGTACTACATATATTTATGAGCTATAATATAGGCACGCCACTCTACTTGGTGGGTGTTTTGCAGACATAATTAATAAAGTAATAAATATGAAAATAAACATTGACTTGTAATTAAGAAAATGATAAAATAAATGCATTGTATTATATATATATGAGCTATAATATAGGCATGCCACTCTACTTGGTGGGTGTTTTGCAGACATAATTAATAAAGCAATAAATATTGAAATAAATATTAGCACACCACGCTACTCGGTAAACCTTTCAGTGGGTGTTTATACAGATATAAATAACATAATAATAAAATATATAATATTGGTAGCTTGGGGTTTATTCCACGCAAGCATCAATAGAGAGGTTAGTAAAGATAATAATAAGAAATATTATTAGCTTGTCATAATCACATCACTTTACTATAAATAGGTGGCAGGGTCTCCTTTCAAATATAGCAGTAGTGTTATATGAATATAATTAGTATAATAATATAGTTTTTCGTAATCACATCACATTACTATAAATAGGTGGTAGAGCCTCCTTTCATTATAGTAGTGGTATTATACGAGTATTATAAGTAGAATAATTTACCATTTTTAACTTGAGATAGTGGAGGTGGAGGTTGAAACTTGTGATAGGACTTTCCTTGAGTAATAGAAGTAGAAGCTCGTGATAAGACTTTTATCTTAAGCTAATAGAGGTAGAGGCTTGTGGTAGAACTTTTTTCCTGAGCTGACGGAGATAGAGGCTGGGGATAGAGCTAGAGCGATCGTGCTGATAACGTGTTGTAAAACCCGAGAAATATAACATCAAAATAGAGAATTCTAGAGACAGAGTGAAGTAAAATTTTTATTGATTTCTGTTTTGTACATTGAAAAGAATCAGGAAGGGCCTATTTATAGAAAAACTTGGGGGGTACTATGCTATAACGCCCTAATCTCGCGGATACGGAGACGTTACTATGACGTATATACGCAGGTCGGAGATACCCTCACGTATATACGCTAAGCATCAGTACATGTAAGAATCAAAGTACGGAAGCACAGTGGTAACACACAATCCAGCAATAATAACACCAGTACACAGTTATCACAAGACATGATATAATATCTGAAGAATATATGATCACTAAGAAGCACAAAAGCAGGATGCACAATATGAAATACAGGAAAGTACTCACGAGTAGTAAGATGAGAATCTCGCGAGCCGATCAAGGGAAGGCTGGAAGAAGGAGGGTCCAGATAGGCAACTATTAATCCACGCTCCCGCAGCGCCACTCTGATCAGGTATAGTAAGGTCGCCACGGTCCAGACTCTAGGATCTGGACATGAGAATCCAGGATTGTTAGCAACCCCAGCGAGTAAATGGCGTGCATAACAGGCACACGTGTACATGATCAAGTGATGTGGTCCAGGTATGCAGGTACAGGAAATGACAAGTAATATAAGGAAAATGACAGTGAATCCGAGATCAAGTAAATACATGTATATCAGTAAATCAGAATCGGAAAACATGCATGGAAAACGGTATAGAGAGCATAGGTACACACAATCATGCGACAAATATATTAAACACGCGATAAATATAAGCATGGACAAAACTAGTTGTATAAGCTCAAATTATGGATTCATGGGGTTGATACGTCGAGGGTATAATCTAAACAAGGAAACCCTCATATATATACCACATATCTCATGCCGCCATCGTCTGAGTTTATACAACATGAGTTGCCCTAAGAGTAAAAGAAAAGAGTGTGTCTGGAGTAACCATAGTATCACAGAGGTCATGTGTTATAAAACAGGGTATCAACTCAGAGCATAATAGTGGAATATAAAGGTGTTGCATTTCAATAATAATAATCAGTATTGTTTGATATTTCAATCGCCTCCCTACCAGCGTCTCACATCATCGATAGTCTATAGTAGAGTTCGCACTCTATAGAACTTACCCGGGTCTGATATGTGAGTATCAGGATCCGAATAATGGAGAGACCAAATATCACACGTTCCTAATATTATTATTGTTTCTTATGTTCTTATGTTATTCTTATCATTTTCCCACCGGCGTCCCACAACACTGATAGTTCACGCTAGAGCCCGCACTTCCAGTAGAACTCATCCGAACTCCGATACGCCGGTACCATTATTCGAATAGGGAAGAGACCAAATAACACGTGCTCCAGGAGTTATCATTGTACATGTATGTGTGTGTTAATAGGCACTGAGAATGCTTAGGCGGTAGGGATAAAGTAGCCCTTCAGATTCAAGAGGTGGCCCCCACAGATTCAAGAGGTGGCCCCCACCACGTGTATGGTGTGGCACTTTGCTCCATGTGGCACGTTGCTCTGAGGGTTGATACAGGAGGTAGCCCCACAGATTCAAGAGGTGGCCCCCATAGATTCAAGAGGTGGCCCCCACCATGTGTATGGTGTGGCACTGTGCTCTGTGTGAGGAATGGAGTCTAGAGGTGGCCCCACGGATTCAAGAGGTGGCCCCCACCATGTGTATGGTGTGGGACTTTGCTCCGTGTGGCACTTAGTTCCATTCAGGAACCGCCAGACGCTAGCACGATCGTGGGATACATCCTCATCATCCCGACACCAGGCATGCTCTACCGGACGCCGGTCTAACTGTGCTATTAACAAGAGTATGAGTACAGGAGATACAGGAGTACAGGAGTACATGAGTACAGGAGATACAGGAGTACAGGAGTACTAGATGTCTGGTAATGATATAATAATCATGCATATGCCAGGTACTATAGGTGTCAAGTGTCAAGTATAACATGTCAAGCACCAGTGTTATATATCATGTGTCAAGTATAGCATGGCAAGTACCGGTGTCATATATCAGGGTCAGGTATAGCATGGCAAGTACCAATGTCAGATATCATGGGTCAAACTTATCATGGCAAGTACCAGTGTCCGGTATCATATGTCAAGTATATCATGGCAGGTACCGGTGTCGGATATCATGGGTCAAATATAGCATGGCAAGTACCGGTATCGGGTATCATAGGTCAAATATAGCATGCAAGTACCGGTGTCAGGTATCATAGGTCAAATATAGCATGGCAAGTACCGGTGTCGGATATCATAGGTCAAATATAGCATGGCAAGTACCGGTGTCGGGTATCGTGTGTCAAATATAGCATGGCAAGTACCGGTGTCGGATATCATGTATCAACTATAGCATGGCAAGTACCGGTATTATATATCATGTGTCAAATATAGCATGGCAAGTACCGGTGTTATATATCATGTGTCAAATATAGCATGGCAAGTACCGGTGTTATATATCATGTATTAAATATAGCATGAAAAGTACCGGTTTTATATATCATGTGTCAAATATAGCATGGCAAGTACCGGTGTCGGGTATCATGTATCAACTATAGCATGGCAAGTACCGGTGTTATATATCATGTGTTAAATATAGCATGGCAGGTACCGGTGTCGGATATCATAGGTCAAATATAGCATATCGGTGTAAAAAGTTACAGTGGCAATGACTAGGCATGTAACGGTAATAGCAAAGCATATAACAATACAGAAAATGTACTCGCATAATGATAAAATAGAAGTATATTAAAAAGAAACTGTACTCGCCTAAATCACCGAAAAACAGCGTGAAATTCCGGACACCAGAAATACGCGCACACCATCAATCCGTATATTAAAAATAAACATATATTGTTTTTAGAGAGAGAAAGATGAGAGAGAGAATAGAGAGAAAGAGCTAGAGAGAGAAGTGAGATTTAGAGAGAGAGAAAGAGGGATTTCTAGAGAGAAAGTCTAGAGAGAGAAAGAGGAATTTTAGAGAGAGAATGAGAATAGGAGAGAGAGTAGAGAGAAATAGTAGAGAGGAGATCAGTTAGAGAGAGAAAGGGTTGTATGGGGAAGAGAGAGGAGAGAGAAAACTGGGGCTGCTCACGCAGCCCCTGATCAAGGAGGGCCCACAGCTCCCCGTAGGCCCAGGGAGGCCTGGCCGGCCAAGGAGTTGGCCGGCGGCGGCCCTGGCCACCGGCGGCATCTAACAGAGAAGAAGGGAAGGGGGAGAGAGACATGGGGAGAGGAGAGAGAGTAGGGGAGCAGCAGCTCCCCTAGCCCATGCACAACCCAGGCTCTGGGCTGGGCTGGTCTGCTGCTCCCTAGCTGCGGCCAGGGAGGCGCAAGGAGCTGCGCCGGCCGCCGTGGCCGGCGTAGGCAGGGGTTGCCGCTGGCCACCCCAAAAGAGAGGGAGAGAGAGGGAGAGAGAAGAAAGAGAGGGGGGGAGAGAGAGAGTGAGAGAGAGAAAAGGAAGAGGAGGGACTGGCCATCCCTCTCCGGCCAGTGGCCAACAGAGAGAGGGAGAAAGAGAGAGAGAAAAGGAGAGAGGGAGGGGGTTGCCGCCCCCTCCACGCCCGCGCACAGGGGGCTAGGAGGCCCCCGACCGCGCCTAACCGCTGGTGACGTGACGGCGACGCTTGGTCCCCACTGGGGCGCCGGAGGAAGGGGGTCGTTGGGCGCCAGGGGAGAAGCAGAAGAAAGGAAGAAGGAAAAAGAAAAAGAAGAAAAAAAGAAAAAGAAAAAGAAAAATGAATGGTTGAAAAATGTGGGAAATTGTTTATTTAAAAAGGAAAATTGATGTGATGGGACATGGATTGGCAGGTGATGTGATTGGGGGGGAATGGGCTGTGTCAGGGTTGACTTTGGTAAGGAAAAAGAAATGGAGAAAGAGAAGGAAGAATAATATTATTAAAATAAGGTAAAAATTGACTGTTTCATAATCGCTCTAAAAAATTTCAAAAATAGAAAATATTATTTTAAGATACTCAGTGAAATTGAATTCAAGAAATTTAATGTAGATTTTAAATTAAAAATCTTGAAATCTTCCGGCGGTACTAGTCGACACCAAAACCGGTGGATTTTCGATAAATTCTGAAAAATCTCAAAAAATGCTTTTAGTTAGAAAATAATATTTTAAGAAGTAATATGAAAGACATTTCTAAAAATTTTACTCCACTCGAAAACTAAAAATCTGAGAATCAGTCAGCGATGCCAACCGACACCGGTTTTGGAGATTTTGCAAATAATTCTGAAAATTTTCAGAAAATCATGAAAAATCTAAAATATTGGAAAACGATATTTAAAATTAAAATCGGTCAAATCGGATTACCAGAAATGCCAATTTGAGTAATGCACTAAGTTCTGGCCCCAGTTCAGAATAGGGCTGACTCCGAGTCCAGGAATCCAAATCCAATACAAAACAATCACACAAATAATCATAAAATAAAAACAAATATAAGATAAATCAAAGAAATATGTTAGAAAAATCAGAATACGTATCTACGTACGTATTCCAGGAACGGGGTGTTACATTCCATCCACCTTACAAAAATTTAGTCCTCGAAATTTCTATAAGGGGAAGATGAACACAGAAAGGATAGGAACGAGGATTATACCAATCAAGATATGAGTAATTGAGGGTAATTCTCACAAATCGACTGAATAATAAACTCAAGACTGAGACATTTCTGCACTTCTGCCGTATCCTCTGACGGTGCCATAATAATACTGACATGTTGTCTGCTGATAAAAGAATACTGCCAGAACTTCAAAAGACTGACCCATTCTGAATAATATTAAGTGATCTGACTTAGTGAGTTAATCAATAATACTACGAAGCAAAGCTGATAAAACCCATAGAAATCCATAGAGGTGAAATCCATAATATAATATAAAGTCCCGCATGGCATGAAGCTGTCCTTGATAAAGAATCTGTAGTAGAATTACCGATGCTGCATACATACTACTTCTCTGTGAATAAACCAAAATACTGAAGATAAAGAAAACCCCGATAATACTGAGGGGACTGACAATCAAGGATTTCTGAATACTGGGCATTGCAATCTCCAAAGACAGCCAAGAATATAGAACAACCATGGAGAATTCTGAAGACTGACTTCTGAATGATAACCCGACTATAGATGAAACATGTAGAAGATATCTGAGCCCTTCAAGATTGGCCAAGTGGATTGTTCATAAGGATGTTCATAAGGATCATGGCTATAGCTCAGATACAGCGAGAAAATCCTGTCCAGCAGATCCATGAAAACATGCTAGGCGAAAGACATCCGAGGAATGGGCTAGAGTGCTAAGCACTAAAGGGACTAGCCACGGATGAAACCAAGCCTAGGTCAGGCCATCGCGTAACACATCTCAGGCATTAAGCATTAGGGTGCAGCGGAACTAACGCTCTGCGAAGCTCGCACTTGGCGGAGCTCACGTAGCGAAGCCAGCGCGCAACACAATGTTAAATGCTAAGCACCAGGGTGCAGCGAAGCCAACGCCTGGTTAGGTCTATGGGTGACCAGAACACAACCCTCGCTTGGCGAGGCTTGCGTGGTCCGTAGTCCACCAAATCGATAAAAACTGCCAGAAGTTGGTGGCTCTGAGAACACGATCAAGAATCACAATAACCGAAATGAGTCCCGAATGTTGTCTTCATAGCTCTGTCTGGCAGAAGCCCCAACGTTCCTTATGTAATGATATAGTCTGTCTGATTATATAAGTGATGACTACCCCACTTGCTGTGCTGATTTCCCCGTGATGTATCCATATATACAAGAATAGAACGCGAGGCTGAAGAACCATCCAATATAAGACCAGGTGATGCGCCAGAGTCAAAGAATACCAGAACATAATGATAGCGAACCACATCTGTCTTGCTGCTACCCTACCAGTCTATCCATATCTTGAGTTAGTATAAGGATGACAGGAATTGGAAACGAAAAAAAGGATGAAAAAGATTTCAAGAATCAAGGAAAGAATGATGAAGAGGGAATAGATAACTTGTACTTATAGTTGCATTGTATAACCACGACTCATGCATTTCAGTTGTAAATTTCTTTACCATTAATTTGCCGACTGGTTGTACTGAAGATGTGAGAGCTTAGGCTCTGATACCACCCTATAACGCCCCGATCTCGTGGGTACAGAGATGTTACTGTGACGTATATACGTAGGTCGGAGATACCCTCATGTATATACGCTAAGCATCAATACAGGCAAGAATCAGAGTACGGAAGCACAGTGGTAACACACAATCCAGCAATAATAATACCAGTACACAGTTATCACAAGGCATGATATAATATTTGAAGAATATATGATCACTAAGAAGTACAAAAATAGGATGCACAATATGAAATACAGGAAAGTACTCACGAATAGAAAGATGAGAATCTCGCGAGCCGATCAAGTGGAGGGTGGAAGAAGGAGGGTCCAGATAGGCAACTGCTAATCCACGCTCCCGCAGCACCACTCTAATCAGGTATAGTAAGGTCGCCACGTTCCAGACTCCAGGATCTGGACATGAGAATTCAGGGTTGTTAGCAACCCCAGCGAGTACATATGATAAAGCCAAATGGCGTGCATAACAGGCACACGTGTACATGATCAAGTGATGTGGTCCAGGCATGCAGGTACAGGAAATGACAAGTAATATAAGGAAAATGACAGTGAATCCGAGATCAAGTAAATACATGTATATCAGTAAATCTGAATCGGAAAACATGTATGGAAAACGGTATAGAGAGAATAGGTACACATAATCATGCCACAAATATATTAAACATGTGATAAATACACCAACACACGATAAATATAAGCATGGACAAAACTAGTTGTATAAGCTCAGATTATGGATTCATGGGTTGATACGTCGAGGGGATAATCCAAATAAGGAAACCCTCATCTATATACCACATATCTCATGCCGCCATCGTCTGAGTTACAACTTGAGTTGCCCTAAGAGTAACAGAACTAGAGTGTGTCTGGAGTAACCATGGTATCACAGAGGTCATGTGTTATAAAACAGGATGTCAACTCAGAGCATAATAGTGGAATATAAAGGTGTCGCATTTCAATAATAATAATCAGTACCGTTTGATATTTCAATCGCCTCCCTACCAGCACCTCACATCACTGATAGTCCATACTAGAGTTCGCACTCTGTAGAACTTACCCGGGTCTGATATGTGAGTACTAGAACCCGAATAAAGGAGAGACCAAATATCACATGTTCCTAATATTATTACTGTTTCTTATGTTCTTATGTTATTCTTGTCCCTTTACCACCGTCGTCCCACAAAACTGACAGTTCACGCTGGAGCCCGCACTTCCAGTAGAACTCATCCGAACTCTGATACGCGGGTACCATTATTCGAATAGGGGAGAGACCAAATAATACGTGCTCCAGGAGTTATCATTGTACGTGTATGGGTGTGTTAATAGGCACTGAGAATGGTTATCACGCTAACACCAGGCGGTAAAGGCAGGAGGGAGAAAGTAGCCCTTTAGATTCAAGAGGTGGCCCCACAGATTCAAGAGGTGGCCCCCACCACGTGTGTGGTGTGGCACTTTGCTCCATGTGGCACTTTGCTTTGAGGGTTGATACAGGAGGTAGTCCCACAGATTGAAGAGGTGGCCCCCACAGATTGAAGAGGTGGCCCCCACCATGTGTATGGTGTGGCACTTTGCTCTGTGTGGCACTTTGCTCTGTGTGGGGAATGGATTCTAGAGGTGGCCCCCACAGATTCAAGAGGTGGCTCCCACCATGTATATGGTGTGGTACTTTGCTCCGTGTGGCACTTAGTTCCATTCAGGAACCACCGGGCGCTAGCACGATCGTAGGATACATCCTCGTCATCCTGACACCAGGCATGCTCTGCCGGACGCCGGTCAGACTGTGCTATTAACAAAAGTATTGGTATAGGAGATACAGGAGTACATGAGTATATGAGTACAGGAGATACAGGAGATACAGGAGTACAGGAGTACCAGATGTCTGGTAATGATATAATAATCATGCATATGCCAAGTAATACAGGTGTCAAGTGTCAAGTATAACATGTCAAGTACCGGTGTTATATATCATGTGTCAAGTATAGCAAGGTAAGTACCGGTGTCATGTATCAGGGTCAGGTATAGCATGGCAAGTACCGGTGTCAGATATCATGGGTCAAACTTATCATGGCAAGTACCAGTGTCGGGTATCATAAGTCAGATATAGCATGGCAAGTATCGGTGTCGGATATCATAGGTCAAATATAGCATGGCAAGTACTAGTGTCGGGTATCATGTGTCAAATATAGCATGGCAAGTACGGTGTCGGATATCATGTATCAACTATAGCATGGCAAGTACCGGTGTTATATATCATGTGTCAAATATAGCATGGCAAGTACCGATGTTATATATCATGTGTCAAATATAGCATGGCAAGTACCGGTGTTATATATCATGTGTTAAATATAGCATGACAAGTACCGGCGTCATATATCATGTGTCAAATATAGCATGGCAAGTACCGGTGTCGGGTATCATGTATCAACTGAAAGCACACCTAGAGGGGGTGAATAGGTGTAAGTGCTAATCTAGAACTAAATGCAAAACTAAGTGCGCTAAATGCGGAAGCTAATGCAAATTTTGCAATCACACTTAGTACAATCAACAAGTGTAGCCGAATTCCCCGTGAAGGGCTCTAGACTAACTCCTCTTGATTCCCCTTGAATGGGTTGAGGTGCTATGTGAAGCTCTTGTTGATTAGGTACAAGTGAGGCACACACAAACAACCAAGCATATACAAGATATAGCAATATGAAATATGCAAGGCACAATACAAGCAAATAGATATGATATGACAATATGAATTATGCTCAACATAAGCAAATATGATATAATGTTATGAATGATGCTTTGCACAAATAAATGAGAGAGAGTTAGAGAGACAATGGATCAATCGCTAAGACAAGATATGTTTCGAGGTTCGAGCCCCTAGCTCTACATCCCCGCCTACACTACCGTGTAGGATTTCTAATCCACTATCTCCCACCGAGGGAACCTCTACCGAAGAGGATTTGTTACAACACTAGGAGTACCAAACTCCTCTCTCAATACAAACACCACCTCACACAAGAGGGTAGGCCCTTAGCCAAACAACAACCAACACCTCTACCGAAGAGGGTTTACAACCAAACTCCACCTCTCACTAGAGGGAGCAAACCAATCACCCGATCACCTCTACCAAAGAGGGATACAACAAGAATAAGGGTGTTTACAACAAGTGGTTCCAAAGACCACAAACTCAATCTCTCTTTCTTTTTCTCTTTTCCACAAAACAAATGATCTTAAATAGATTAGGATAGAAGATAGCTCAAGTGTGGAAACTAGGTGTTTTTGGAAACAAGCAACAAAGAAAAACTACTTGGGAAATCTCTTGTAAATGATAGAAAATGAAAACCAATACAATATCCCAAAACTAGTTTTCTTTGATTTTCCAAAAACCCAAAATAATAAAGATGAGAAGTTTAAAGCCTAAAAACTCTTTTAAAAACTTGTTTTAAACTCTGGAAAACTGAGATTTTTTTCTCTTGTAAAAACCTTGGCCAAAAACCCAAAGAGATGGGGTTTTTATAGGCCCATCAAAAAACTAGCCGTTAGGCTGATGTGGCAGCCTGACAGGCTGACGGTCGACCGGCCCGGTCGACCGCCAACGGTCAGAAATGTGACGTTGGGCAACCACGGTCGACCGGCCCGGTCGACCCAAACAAACAGAGAGCACTGCTCTCAACCCGGTCGACCCGGACGGTCGACCGTCCCAGTGTCTCCAAATGTGCACAGATTTGTGCACGTCGGTCGACCGTCCCGGTCGACCGACTTCAGCCAAGTCGACTAGGTCAGTTGACTTAGTCGACTGATTGAAGCCTGGAACAGAAAACTGGGTCAGAAAAACATTTTAAAATTATTTTGAAAAAACTTTTAAGTCTTCTAAAAATCCACAAAACTTGTTTTAACATTTTGTATTGAAACACAAACAAGTGATAAAAATTTCAAGACATATATCAAACATATCAATTCATTTTTGAGTCTTGCAAATTTTATCAAAAACAAAACTTGTATTTTTATCAAACTTGAATAGGATAGTCAAAATAAGTTTGTCTAGCAACTTTAAAGCATGTATGTATATCTAGAACATATCTAATATACATAGAAATAAAGTAAACTTGTTTTGATCTACTATTCATGAAAACCAAAATCCAAATCATAAAACGTGTGTGTTTGTGCACTTGAGCATATCAACTATACTAAGCTTTACAAATGGATCTAAAACACACTAACTAAACTATGGATACCTAAGTCTTCTTGACGATCTTCATCTTCAAGTTGACTTGCTCCAAAACTCCATCCATGGGCTAGGCAAAGTGTGATCTTGAAGCTTTGGCCCTGGAATCATTATGAAAAGCTTCTAAACTCCTTGTTGAAGCTAATCACCAACTAATATCTTGCTAATTGATCTGAAACTTAAAATCACAAGAATATTAGTAAACATAACTACATGAGTTAATCATCATCAAAACTAGGGTGGAAGGCCTTTGGACCAAAACCGAAGAAGCAACTTTCCTTTTCTCCAAAACATGGTGGTCATCTCCACCAAATTTTCCCTTGAAAGTGATGCATCCATATGATTCCTTTAAGCTTGGAACGCATCCACTCCAAGGTGTCATCACTCTCACGTCATGTGAGAGCCCACACCTACATCAAAAATAATAGGAGGGGTGGTCTTTGGTACCCATACTCTTTTGGGTCCATGGGGGTTAGTCCCTTCTCTAACCCAAACAAACTTCTTTACTAAATTTGAGACATGTAATCTATCAAAGCAAAATCTAACAAGGTGGCCCTTACGTCCACAATGTGTACAAGTGTACACATGAGCATACGTGTGATGGTGTCCGTGAGGAGCATGTGTATGCCGTGGAGGGTGTGTATGCATAAAAGTTGAAACTTGTTTCTTTCGAACTAAGGATTCCAAGCGTGAGTGGTTCATGGCACATTGGCTCATAGTGGAGCCCAAACAATCTACTCTCTTCTTTAACAAACAAATATCATCATTAATTCTAGAAGAAGAGGTACATGCACTAGGTAGACTAGATGAAGAGGCTACACTAGCATGGCAAACATGTGAATCAATTTTAATTTTTAAAGATTCATTTTTCTTTAAGCAAATTTCTAAATCCTTTGAAATAGAATCAATTTTTATTTTCAAAGAATTATTTTCTTTTACAACAAATTCAATTTTTGAAGACAAAACTTTATTTTTCTTCAAAACATTCTCACAATCATTATTGTTTTTCAAAAACTCATTTTCTTTAAGTGCAAGATCAAGTTGAGATTTTAATGAATCCCTCTCATTAGCAATCTCCTCTTTCTCTTGCAAAACAATGTTAAGTCTAGAATGCAAACTCTTATTTTCATTTTCAAGTCCTAGACTTTTCTTTTTCAAAATTTTATATTTTTCAATAAGTTTTCCACACACAATAGAAAGTGTTGGCCCAAAGGCCTTCCACCCTAGTTTTGATGATGATTAACTCATGTAGTTATGTTTACTAATAATCTTGTGTTGTTTAAGTTTCAGATCATTAACCAAGATATTAGTTGGTGATTAGCTTCAACAAAGGTGTTTAGAAGCTTCACAAGTGATTTCAGGGCTTAAGCTTCAAGATCACACTTTGCCTAGCCCATGGATGGAGTTTTGGAGCAAGTCAACTTGAAGATGAAGATCATCAAGAAGACTTAGGTATCCTAGTTTAGATAGTGTGTTTTAGATCCATTTGTAAAGCTTAGTATAGTTGATATGCTCAAGTGCACAATACACACACGTTTCATGATTTTGGATTTTGGTTTTCATGAATAGTAGATCAAAATAAGTTTACTTTATTCCTATGTATATTAGATATGTTCTAGATATACATTCATGCTTTAAACTTGGTAGACAAACTTATTTTGATATTGCTATTCATGTGTTGAAAAATCAAGTTTGGAAAAATACAAGTTTTGGTTTTTGATAAAATTGGCAAGACACAAAAATGAATTGATATGTTGATATATTGTCTTGAAATTTTTATCACTTGTTTGAGATTCAGTATAAAATGATAAAACAAGTTTTGTGGATTTTTAGAAGTGTTAAAAGATTTTTAGAAAAATATTTTACAGTATTTTCTGACCCAGATTTCTGTTCCAGGCTTCAATCAGTCGACTAGTCAACCTGACCTAGTCGACTTGGGTGAAGTCGGTCGACCGGGCCGGTCGACCGACGTGCACAAATCTGTGCACGTTTGGAGTCACTGGGACGGTCGACCGAGCCGGTCGACCGGGATGAGAGCAGAGCTCTCTGTTTGTTTGGGTCGATCGGGCCGGTCAACCGCCGTTGCCCAACGGTCACATTTCCGACCGTTGGCGGTCGACCGGGCCGGTCGACCGCTGCCTGTTAGAGCTGCCAGCTCAGCTCTAACGGGTAGTTTTCTGATGGGCCTATATAAACCCCATCTCTTTGGGGATTTTGGCAAAGTTTTTTAAGAGAAAAAATTCTAGTTTTCTGAAGTGTTTAAAATAGTTTTAAAAAGAGTTTTTGGGCTTTAAACTTCTCATCCTTATTGTTTTAGGTTTTTGGAAAAATCAAAGAAAAGAGTATTTTGGGAGATTTGTCTTGGTTTTCATTCTATATCATTTGCAAGAATTTTCCCAAATGTTTTTCTTTGTTGCTTGTTTTCCAAACACCTAGTTTTCCACACTTGAGCTATCATCTATCCTAATCTATTAGGATCCTTTGTTTTGTGGAAAAAGAGAAAAAGAAAGAGAGATTGAGTTTGTGATTTTTGGAACCACTTGTTGTAAACACCTTATTCTTGTTGTATCCCTCTTAGGTAGAGGTGATCGGGTGATTGGTTTGCTCCCTCTAGTGAGAGGTGGAGTTTGGTTGTAAACCCTCTTCGGTAGAGGTGTTGGTTGTTGTATTGGCTACGGGCCTACCCCTCGGTTGTGAGGTGGTTGTTTGAGAGAGGAGTTTGGTACTCCTAGTGTTGTAACAAATCCTCTTCGGTAGAGGTTCCCTCGGTGGGAGATAGTGGATTGGAAATCCTACACGGTGGTGTAGGCGGGGATGTAGAGCAAGGTGCTCGAACCTCGAAACATATCTTGGTGTTTGCGTTTTGATCCATTGTCTCTCTAACTCTCTCTTTTTACATTTGTGCAAAGCATCATACTTCATATCATATCATACTTGCTTGTGTTGAGCATATTTCATATTGCCTTGCATTATTTCATATTGCTATTCATTCTTATATGCTTGGCTTGATTGTGTGTGTGCCTCACTTGTATCTAATCAACAAGAGCTTCACATAGCACCTCAACCCATTCAAGGGGAATCAAGAGGAGTTAGTCCAGAGCCCTTCACGGGGAATTCGGCTACACTTGTTGATTGTACTAAGTGTGTTGCAAGATTTGCATTAGCTTCCGCATTTAGCGCACATAGTTTTGCATTTAGTTCTAGATTAGCACTTGCACCTATTCACCCCCCCTCTAGGTGTTTTTCAGAAAGTTCTTCAATCAAAGCATGGGCATCAACAAAGTCATTTGAAGAACTAGCACAATCATCACATGAAGAACTAGCATCATTACAATCTAAGTGGGGTTCTGAATGTACCTCAAGGGAGTCATTCCCTTGGACCATTAAGCATTGTGAGTCGGATTCTCCACTAGATTCCTCCGGTTGATTTGGCAATTGAAGCTTGGAGGTGGTGGTTGTTGTCAACAAATTCCACACTGCAAAGGCGGAATCAATGTTAGAAACACGTAAAAGATAATCTTTAGATAATGTGCTTCTAATGGCCTCTAGGGCTTGTGCATTGGCCCCTATATGATCACCATTACCAAGATAGCATTTCTTGGTAGCGGCAAGAAAGACATGCAAGCCTAGGGTCTTTAGGTACATGGACATCCTATACTTCCAAACAACAATGTTGGAAGGGTCAAAGCTAGGTGGGGTCATGAAGTCCATGGTAAACTATATGAGTGTGTAAACAAGCAAATGCAAACAATAGATTAGCAATCAAATGAATCTCACTCCTAGGATGTTAAGCCTAAGTATCAGGAGCACTAGCTCTGATACCAATTGAAAGCACACCTAGAGGGGGGGTGAATAGGTGTAAGTGCTAATCTAGAACTAAATGCAAAACTAAGTGCGCTAAATGCGAAAGCTAATGCAAATTTTGCAATCACACTTAGTACAATCAACAAGTGTAGCCGAATTTCCCGTGAAGGGCTCTGGACTAACTTCTCTTGATTTCCCTTGAATGGGTTGAGGTGCTATGTGAAGCTCTTGTTGATTAGGTACAAGTGAGGCACACACAAACAACCAAGCATATACAAGATATAGCAATATGAAATATGCAAGGCACACCACAAGCAAATAGATTTGATATGACAATATGAATTATGCTCAACACAAGCAAATATGATATGATGTTATGAATGATGCTTTGCATAAATAAATGAGAGAGAGAGTTAGAGAGACAATGGATCAATCGCTAAGATAAGATATGTTTCGAGGTTCGAGCCCCTAGCTCTACATCCCCGCCTACACCACTGTGTAGGATTTCCAATCCACTATCTCCCACCGAGGGAACCTCTACCGAAGAGGATTTGTTACAACACTAGGAGTACCAAACTTCTCTCTCAATACAAACACCACCTCACACAAGAGGGGTAGGCCCTTAGCCAAACAACAACCAACACCTCTACCGAAGAGGGTTTACAACCAAACTCCACCTCTCACTAGAGGGAGCAAACCAATCACCCGATCACCTCTACCAAAGAGGGATACAACAAGAATAAGGGTGTTTACAACAAGTGGTTCCAAAGACCACAAACTCAATCTTTCTTTCCTTTTTCTCTTTTCCACAGAACAAATGATCCTAAATAGATTAGGATAGAAGATAGCTCAAGTGTGAAAACTAGGTGTTTTTGGAAACAAGCAACAAAGAAAAACTACTTGGGAAATCTCTTGTAAATGATAGAAAATGAAAACCAATACAATATCCCAAAACCTAGTTTTCTTTGATTTTCCAGAAACCCAAAACAATAAAGATGAGAAGTTTAAAGCCCAAAAACTCTTTAAAAACTTGTTTTAAACTCTGAAAAACTGGGATTTTTTTCTCTTGTAAAAACCTTGGCCAAAAGCCCAAAGAGATGGGGTTTTTATAGGCCCATCAGAAAACTAGCCGTTAGGCTGATGTGGCAGCCTGACAGGCTGACGGTCGACCAGCCCGGTCGACCGCCAACGGTCAGAAATGTGACCGTTGGGCAACCACGGTCGACCGGCCCGGTCGACCCAAACAAACAGAGAGCACTGCTCTCAACCCGGTCGACCCGGACGGTCGACCGTCCCAGTGTCTCCAAACGTGCACAGATTTGTGCACGTCGGTCGACCGTCCCAGTCGACCGACTTCAGCCAAGTCGACTAGGTCAGTTGACTTAGTCGACTGATTGAAGCCTGGAACAGAAAACTTGGTCAGAAAAACATTTTAAAATTATTTTGAAAAAACTTTTAAGTTTTCTAAAAATCCACAAAACTTGTTTTAACATTTTGTATTGAAACACAAACAAGTGATAAAAATTTCAAGACATGTATCAAACATATCAATTCATTTTTGAGTCTTGCAAATTTTATCAAAAACAAAACTTGTATTTTTATCAAACTTGAATAGGATAGTCAAAATAAGTTTGTCTAGCAACTTTAAAGCATGTATGTATATCTAGAACATATCTAATATACATAGAAATAAAGTAAACTTGTTTTGATCTACTATTCATGAAAACCAAAATCTAAATCATAAAATGTGTGTGTTTGTGCACTTGAGCATATCAACTATACTAAGCTTTACAAATGGATCTAAAACACACTAACTAAACTATGGATACCTAAGTCTTCTTGACGATCTTCATCTTCAAGTTGACTTGCTCCAAAACTCCATCCATGGGCTAGGCAAAGTGTGATCTTGAAGCTTTGGCCCTGGAATCATTATGAAAAGCTTCTAAACTCCTTGTTGAAGCTAATCACCAACTAATATCTTGCTAATTGATCTGAAACTTAAAATCACAAGAATATTAGTAAACATAACTACATGAGTTAATCATCATCAAAAACTAGGGTGGAAGGCCTTTGGGCCAACATCAACTATAGCATGGCAAGTACCGGTGTTATATATCATGTGTTAAATATAGCATGGCAGGTACCGGAGTCGGATATCATAGGTCAATTATAGCATATCGGTGTAAAAAGTTACAGTGACAATGACTAGGCATGTAACGGTAATAGTAAAGCATATAACAATACAGAAAATGTACTCGCATAATGATAAAATAGAAGTATGTTAAAAAGAAACTGTACTCTCCTAAATCATCGGAAAACAGCATGAAATTCCAGAACACCAGAAATACGCGCACACCATCAATCCATATATTAAAAATAAACATAAACTATTTTTAGAGAGAGAAAGAGGAGAGAGAGAGAATAGAGAGAAAGAGCTAGAGAGAGAAGTGAGATTTAGAGAGAGAAGTCTAGAGAGATAAAGAGGGGTTTCTAGAGAGAGAAAGTCTAGAGAGAAAGAGAGATTTTAGAGAGAGAATAAGAATAGGAGAGAGAAATAGTAGAAAGGAGATCAGTTAGAGAGAGAAAGGGTTGTAGGAGGAAGAGAGAGAAGAGAGAGAGAACTGGGGCTGCTCACGCAGCCCCTGATGAAGGAGAGCCCACGGCTCCCTGTGGGCCCAGGGAGGCCTGGCCGACCTCTGGTCGGCCAGGGAGTTGGCCGGTGGCGTCTAACAGAGAAGGGAAGGGGGAGAGAGACATGGGGAGAGGAGAGAGAGTAGGAAGCAGCAGCTCCCCTAGCCCATGAACAGCCCAGGCTCTGGCCTGGGCTAGTTTGTTGCTCCCTGACTGCAGCCAGGGTGGCGCAAGGAGCTGCGCCAGCCGCCGTGTCCGGCGCAGGCAGGGGTGGCCGCCAACCACCCCAAAAGAAAGGGAGAGAGGGAGAGAGAGAAGAAAGAGAGAGGGGAGAGAGATCTGAGAGATAGAAGGGAGAGGGGGACTGGCCGCCCCTCTCTGGCTAGTGGCCGCCAGCGTGGCCAACAAAGAGAGAGAGAAAGATAAAGAGAAAATGAGAGAGGGAGCGGGCTGCCGCCCCCTTCACGCCCGCGCACAGGGGGCCAGGAGGCCCCTGGCCGCGCCCAGCCGCCAGCGACAGGCAGGCGGCGCTCGGCCCCCACCGGGGCGCCGGAGGAAGGGGGTAGTCGGGCGCCAGGGGAGAAGCAGAAGAAAGGAAGAAGGAAAAAAGAAAAAGAAGAAAAAAAAAGAAAAAGAAAAAGAAAAAGAAAAAGAAAAAGGAATGGTTGAAAAAGGGGGGGAACTGTTTATTTAAAAAGGGAAATTGATGTGATGGGACATGGATTGAAAGGTGATGTGATTGGGGGGAGTGGGCTGTGTCAGGGTTGACTTTGGGAAGGAAAAAGAAATGGAGAAAGAGAAGGAAAGAATAATATTATTAAAATAGGGTAAAAATTGACTGTTTCAGAATCGCTCCGAAAAATTCTCAAAAATAAAAAATCTTATTTTAAGATACCCGGTGAAATCGGATTCAAGAAATTCAATGTGATTTCAAATTAAAAATCCTGGAATATTCCGGCGGTACCGGTCGACACCGAAACCGGTGGATTTTCGATAAATTCTGAAAAATCTCAAAAAATGCTTTTAGTTAGAAAATAAAATTTTAAGAAGTAATGTGAAAGCTATTTCTAAAAATTTAACTCCACTCGAAAACTAAAAATCTAGGAATCAGTCAGCGATGCCAACTGACACCGGTTTTGGAGATTTTTCAAATAATTCTGAAAAATTTTAGAAAATCATGAAAAATCTAAAATATTAGAAAACGATGTTTGAAACTAAAATCGGTTAAATCGGGTTACCATAAATGCCAATTCGAGCAATGCACTAGGTTCGAGCCCCCAGTTCAGACTAGGGCTGACTCCGAGTCCACGAATCCAAATCCAATACAAAACAATCACACCAATAATCATAAAATGAAAACAAATACAAGATAAATCAAAGAAATATGTTAGAAAAATCAGAATACGTATCTACATACGTATTCCAGGAACGGGGTGTTACATATGCAGTCACTATGCATGCTTGCGTCATCGCTTGCATCATCACATAGTAAAATCATTAATACTGCATAGTAAAGGTTGGCAGCCATCATTTCATAACATTTTATTTTTTGTTTCTTTTTTGCGGGAACTGTACCAGAGGCAGGGACTTAGTTGCCTTGGTTCCTTACAGCGGCTATTGCTGCTGGGATTTGGTTATTATATATATTTTTTTGTTATTTTGTTGATCTGGCTAATGGTGCTGAATTATTGATCTAGTACTCTCTTAAACCCTGAATCTAGTTATTTTATTATTTATTAATTATTGCAATGTGGATTAGTTTATTATGGTAATTGATAGTTTAAATATTAATAATCTTATTAGCAGTATTATCATGAGTATCTAGATTCTCTGCAAACATTTATGGAGATGAACCTAAGCTAGATTTTCATGTGGACCAATATACATCTCTCTTTTAGGGCTTCCACATCACATCAATTTACTTAGATCTATTTCGAATTGAATTTCAAGAATAGTTAGGTTTTTGACAAGTCATGTATTCCAAATTAATAACCCACACTTAGAATTTTTATTGCTTTCTGCTTTTAAATTAAATTAGTTTTTTTAATCTTTAATGGATTATGTAATGGAAAATAATGACTAGTGCTTAGATCGAGTGTTCTAAAATTAGCTTCATATAAGAGACATTAATTTGATGATTCACAACCTTGTAGTAAACATATTTGGATTGATCACATGATGCTACTTTAGGGCTTCAAATTTAGGTGCTTGACCTTTTTAAATTGATACTTAGCTCAAAATACTAGACTCACAAACTCTTCACTCAATTCATCTAGATAGTGTTTAAATTGAAAAATGAATAGGTACAGATAACAAAAACTAACAAAGATGTGTAACCTTAATACCTGTTAGAAATATCAATGACAACAAATTACTCATGTGAAACATGTGATTCATGTGAAAAAACTCTTCATGAAATCAACCATATCCTAAAATCTCTCCATGATTATAGGAACACATGAGACTCATGATCAAATTCTAAAATCTTTTTTGTGTAAGAAGGAGAAGAACACTTATTTTGTGTAATGACAAGATATCACTAGTTATGGTTCTTGGTTGTATATATATGCACATATTGGTCACATGTTCACACAGATTTAGGAAAAATAATTGGAAACATTGACTGAGGAGAGAATGAGAAACACATAGTACATGATTCCATGAGTCCCATGTGTCCCTATAATCATGAAGAGATTTTAGGATCTGATCATGAGTCTCATGTGTTCTTATAATCATGGAGAGATTTTTGGATCTGGTTGATTTCATGAGGGATTATTTTTCACATGGATCACATTTTTCACATGAGTCACGTGTTGTCATTGATATCTCTAACACCCCCCGCAAGCGAAGCGGGTTCAAAAGAACTGAGAGCTTGTTCTTCAGCATAGAAAACCTTAATGAGCTCAAAGGCTTAGTAAGAATGTCTGCTAGTTGGCTTTAGTGCTGACAAACCAAACATCCAGGACTCCATTGGTGATATAGTCCCGCACAAAATGAACATCGATCTCAACATGTTTGGAGCGTGAGTGACGAATAGGATTGATCGAGAGATATGTTATACCGAGGTTATCACAGAGAACAATTGGGGAGATTGTGGAACTCCAAGCTCATGAAGTAATGACTGCAACCAAATGACCTCTGCTGCAGCATTGGCCACACCCTTATACTCTGCCTCAGTGCTAGATCGTGCCACAGTGCATTGCTTCTTCAAGCTCCAAAAAATGAGATTTGTATCAAGAAAGACATAATAGCCACTGGTGGATTTTCGATCATCTATCGACTATGCCCAATCTGCATTAGTGTAAGCAGTAAGCTGTACAGAAGAATGATGAGAGAGAAAAAGGCCATGTTAAATAGTAGATTTGAGGTAACGGAGGATCCGTTTTACAGCGCTCCAATGCTCATCGGTTGGAGCTTGCATGAACTAAGCGACCTTGTTCACCGAGAAGGCAATATCAGGTCTGGTAAAGCTTAGGTGTTGTAAAGCCCCAACAATTCTTCGATAAACAAAGGAGTCAGAGAGAGGCTTGCCAACAACGTTAGAGAGCTTACAAGAAGTAGCCATAGGTGAGCTGACATGCTTGACACCATCCATCTTGAGTCAGAGAAGCAAGTCACGGATGTACTTTTGTTGAGAGAGAAAGAGACCTGAGGGTGTACGGTGATACTCCACGCCCAAGAAATAATACAGTGGGCCGAGATCTTTTAATGAGA
Organism: Agave tequilana; assembly: GCA_038442645.1. Taxonomy (NCBI): domain Eukaryota; kingdom Viridiplantae; phylum Streptophyta; class Magnoliopsida; order Asparagales; family Asparagaceae; genus Agave; species Agave tequilana. The sequence continues at coordinate 74,997 of JAVJIF010010240.1, forward strand.
ACTCCTGACTTAGTTCTTGAATAAGACGAGTGACAGTCCGTGATTCATTGCCTATGATGATGATGTCATCCACATAGATAAGAACTAGACGAAGATCTATCTCGAAGAAGAGAGACGTGTCGAACTTGGAGCCTACAAAGGCCATTGTGACTAGATAACTGCTAAGGCGAGAAAACAAGGCCCGTGGAGCCTGTATGAGGCCATAGATACTGCGGCTAAACTTGCACACATGATTGGGACGAGCGGGATTGATAAACCCTAAAGGTTATTCCATGTAGACCGTCTCAGTAAGAAAACCCTGTAAAAATTCATTATTCACATCCAAGTGTCGAATATATCATCCCTCGGAGACAGGCAGACTGTACACGGTACGGACAGTGGTAGGTTTGATGACCGAACTGAATGTCTCACCATAGTTTAATCCTGATTGTTGATGAAAACCCTTGGCCACCAGGCAGGTGTTATACCTGTCAACAGAACCATCTGGTTTATGTTTTAACTTAAAAACCCATTTGTAGTCAACCAAATTCATGGTAGGGTGGTATGGCTCAAGAGATCAAGTTTTGTTCTTAAGCAGGGCGTTCATCTAAGTGTCCATTGCCTGGCGTTACTTGGGATTTTTAGAAGCTTACATGAAACATGTGGGTTCGACAGGAGTGGTGGCTAAGCCGGCCATGAGACAGGTAGGCATGGGATACGGGTGGCTAGACAGACCTTTGGTGTTCTAATATTATCCTGTGTTCTGGTGACCATATGGTGGGTCCTGGTAGGAGGGTGACTGGGAGAGCCTGAGGATGAGGACGATGAGAAAAACTCATCGGCGGGTGTTGGTGGAGGTTGTGAAGGAGGAGAAGAGTCAATGATAGGGCCCGCATGAGAAGAGGCGACTGAAACAAGAAGGTAACAGAGACGTGGCGATGAGGATCGGTGGTGAAGACGTGGGAGTAGGTGGAGAGAGAGAGAGAGAGGATATAGGAGACCAGAAAGGAAAGAAAGATTCATCGAATACAACATCCCGGGAGATGTAAATCAACCAGAAAAGACATGCAAAGATTGATAACCTTTATACGAAGCCGAGTAACCTAAGAAGACACATTGACTAGACCAAAAATTAAACTTATGAGTTTGGTATGGACGCAGATGAGGGTAGCAACCACAACCAAAAATTCGTAAGGAAAGGTAGTCAGGTGCTTTATGAAATAATTTCTGGTAGGTAGATAGATTATGGAGGACGGGGTTGGGTATTATATTGATGAGAAATAAGGCGGTTTGGAAAGCATACGGCCAGTAATGGAATAGAATATTTAACAGGGCCAGAAGAGTGAAGTCGGTCTCGACAAGGTGGTGGTGTTTCTTTCTGCCGTGCCATTTTGGGCACTAGTGCGTGGACTGGATAAGCGATGAGTAATACCTTAAGAAGACAAATAAGGTTTAAATTTGATGAACTCGCCACCCCATCAGTTTCGAGTGCTTTAATGGAACGTCTAGAAATTTTCCACATGAATTTTGAAATCAAGAAAAATGGAGAAAGCATCATTTTTATTAATTAAAGGATAAAACCAAACATACTTACTGTAGTGATCTACAAAACTAATATAATAGCGATGACCGCTTATAGCGGACACAGAAGACAGATCTCATAGATCGGAGTGAATAAGCTCTAAAGGAGCAGTAGTAATCGTGGAAGATGGCGAAAAAGGGAGACAGTGACTTTTCCCTTATTGATAGGGGATGCGGAGAGGTGTATCAGCACGGTCAGTGAAGAAAAGAAGTTGATGTTGAGATAAAACACTGAAGACAACTCTGGTGGAGGGATGACCTAGGCACTCATGCCAGACGGAGGAAGATGCACGCTCACCGAGAAGAGCCTGGGGAGACGCGATGAAGTTATGATTCCCCATGGAGAAGACATACATGCCATCCTTAAGTTGCCCCCACAGTAGAGTTTTCTGAGTGGAGAGGTCCTTGATAAAACATGAGTCAGGGTGAAATATAAGAAGGACTTTATTATCAGCAGTAAATTGACTAACAGACAGAAAATTTTTGGTGACATCAAGAATATGTAAAGATTTTTCAAGACAAAAGAAGAATAGGAGAACACAATAAAGAAGCACCACGAGATCGGATAGGCAAACTGTCCTGTAACCCATGCAAACTCTGGCAGGTCCTTGATATTCTAAATGAACCGCCAGATTCGCCATGTCAGCCATTAGGCGATGACTGGCTTCGGAGTCAACATACCAATTGCGATCGACTGGACTATTCTCATAAGAGTGAAGAAGAGCAGTTGGGCTAGCCGAATCATCATACGATTGTAGCATTGGTTAGCATAATGGCCAAAATGATTACAGATCTGGCATTGAGTCGGCCACCGGCAGACTGATGTGGTAGTGGGAAGGAATGTCCAACCACGACGCGCTCCCTGCCTCGGCCACGTCCACGACCACGACCACGGAAAGAAAAAGGAGCTGAATGGTAGTTGGAGTGCGGGAAGAGTATGAACCGCAGGAGAAGAGGAGATGAGGGTTATGGAGTCTGGTGAAGTGATAGCACGCCCACGATAAACTTTCTGGCTAAGTATGAGGCCGATGAGTTCTTCTGACAGTACATGGTCGACTCCTGTGTTGACGGAGGTGACGAACGAGTCATATTCGGGAGACAGACCACTGAGCAAGGTAGAGACGAGGTCAGAGTTGACAACTGGATTAACCACTGCTGCCAGGTTATCCACGATGGACTTGACAGACTGGATGTATCTGACATAGAAGAGGTGCCCATTTTGACAGTGTGCAGCTGGTATTTGAGTTGTTGCACTTTAACTCTGGAGGGTAACACAAAGATTTCCTTCAGAGAGCACCACACATCACGAGATGTGGTGAGACCGACGATATGAGCAAGAATAACCTCAGTGAGTGAGGAGATAAGCCAGCATAAGAGCATTTGATTAAGCTTGATTCCACGAGCGTATTTCGGATTGATAGTGGGCTGAGCATCCTTCTCGGTTGAAGGAAGGAACCGGACTAAACACAGAAAGGCTCCGTCGACAAGGCCTTCGAGATTGTGGAGTTTGAGAAGAAGAAGGAACTGTGAACGCCACAGTAGATAGTTTTCTTTGTCGAGTTTGACATTTAGAAAATGAGTGATTTTGGGATTGGGAGTAACCATGGATGCAGGTTTTTGGATGGAGGTGAGGGAAGATGAAAAAGAAATACTCGACATGATATAGGAGTTGCTCTGATACCAAGATAAAGAAGAAGGAGAAGAACACTTATTTGTGAAATGACAAGACACCACTAACTATGATTCTTGATTGTATATATATATACACATATTGGTCACATATTTACACTGATTTAGGAGAAATAATAGGAAACATTGGCTAAAAGAGAGAATGAGAAACACATGGTGCATGAGTCCCATGAGTCCCATGTGTTCTTACAATCATGAAGAGATTTTAAGATCTGATCATGAGTCCCATGTGTTCTTACAATCATAGAAAGATTTTAGGATATGATTGATTTCATGAGTGATTTTTTTCACATAGATCATATATTTCACATGAGTTACGTGTTGTCATTGATATCTTTAACAGTACCTACTAAAACATAAATCGCAAGTGTCACTGCAGTAAAGTGATAAAAACTCTTTGCAGTGGGTAATAGATTTTAAATCCCGTTTGCACCATGCTATGACCTATTTTAAATAAAAAAAAGACAAACAAATTGCTGGTCTCAAGGACCTTGGGACCAGCAATATGCAAGGCAAATACTATCTGGTGTCTTCGACTATCAGTTAGCTTCATTGTTGGATTAATTTTGACGCAAGATTTCTCAGTTGCATTAACTCTCACTCCTTTCAAATTTGGCGTTTCTGTTAAAAGTATATGAAGAAAAACCTATGTATCATGAGTAAACTTGAAAAGTGGAGAGAGAATACTTAGTGTTGACACTCCTCCATATGCCAGAGCTTGGAGTCTTATTATACGATGTCAATCCTGGACCCTGGTCATGTATCCACTGTCCCAATAGTAATGTGGTATTTCAAATAGGGGAGAGATTTGTGTCATTTTGGAAGAATTCGAGTCTGAATCATTCCCACTCAAATAAAACCCTACGACATCCGATTGCAAGATTTATTTCGTTAAAATTGATCTACACTATTTCAAGTAATTAAATAAAAATATTATATTTTTTGAATATTTTTTGTGCATCCATCAGTAGGCGCAAAATAAACGGACGAAAATAGCATATTGCTTAGATTCACGTCTTTAGATATTCAAATTCTCGATTCGACAATTTTATCATGATCTAAACACTTAAAAATTCTCACATACCAATTTTTGTTAGATTTCAAATATTCTTAACCATTAAACTAACAAACTTACTATGTCGGTCGTCTATTTTGTCCGTACTTGATGAATGGACAAAAAGTATTCAATATATACAATTTTTATCTTTTATTTATTTGAAATCATGTAGATTAATATCAACAGAATGAATCTTGCATTCAGATGTCATATTATTATATTTGAGTGGAAAATATTCAATCTCGAATCTTTTCGAAACGACACAAGTCTATCTCCTTTTCAAAGAGGCTTTTACAATTATCTCAAATCTCATTTTCTTATTAATTAATTATAATGTAAACGAGAAAGTAAACAAGCTTGAACAAGCTTAGCTTTAGCGCTCACACTCACACAACATAAAGGGAAAGCTCCCAAAACCCTCTTCAATATGGCTCTCCTTATTGAAAACATCAACCAAAAGGGAAATCACATGATAAGCAAGCATACACGCATGCATGTTCAAGCATAAGCAGTTGGGTTGGCAATGAGGTAGGCTTCAGTGCCCTTGATGTGGCTGGTGATCCCCTCCTTCGCCTTCGCAATCTCACCGGCCGACTCCTCGACCCCCGGGAGAAGCTTGTAGGTGGCAACAACCTTGACGACGCAACCCCCGTTGCCCTTGGGCTCGAACTTGAAGTGAGTGGATCCTGACTCGATCTTCTTCCCCAGTGCGCCGCCCTCGATAAGGGTGCTCTTCATCTCAAACTTTTCGACGTCTACGAAATCCAGGCGTTCCTTCACATAGCTGAATGGCAATGCTGCACGAAGACGAAATGGAGAAAGAGATGCAAATATAAGGATTTTTATCGGACAGTGTTTAGATGCTTCATGCATGCACAAAATTTCAGAAGAGTGTCTGAAAAATTCTGACCTGAGGTGAACTTGAGCTCGCGGATGCTGCCAACAGAACCATCTGTAGACGATACAGAAGCGCTGACAACGATCTCTGGCGCGATCTTAGGTCCGAGGTTGTGCCAGTCGAGCATGGCGGCCTTGAACAACCGCCCGGCGGGGACAGCGGCCGCGACCTCGTGGCTCCAGCTTCCAGAACTCATGTTTTCTTAACTCTCCGTGATTTGCAGGACTTGCTGTTATCTTCTTGTATGTATATGAGAAAGCTGAGGGATTTGCAAAGAGAAGCGAGAGAGAGTGGGCTTTTTATAGGGAAGTTTTGGGATGGTAGGTGTTTACTAAAGGGTAGCAGATCAACAACGGCCTTAATATGATAAAGAAAAACGAAGGGAGGAGAAAAAAAGAAAAGAAAAATGGGAAAGCTATTGAAACGGGTATTAAATTAAGAGAATATTAAATATTACATTTTCAAGTCTATCTAAAGTTCAAAGACTTCAAATAAATTAAGGAAAGTGCAAGGAAAAAAGATGCACAAATCCAATGTTGGTTTAAGATGTGGCTTGGAAGAGAGATGACTTTTTGACATGAATTTTGGCTTCTAGAATTAAATTACATGGAATTTGTCCATGGGAGACTGTGCTAGATTTGAAATTTTTGGATGGTTTATCTAGAAGAGTGGAGCTACCTTGCTTTTAGTGAGGTAGGTGCATGCGAACTTCATGGTCAAATTAAGACTGCCCTACTAAAACATTATCTGTTCGTTTATTTTACCAGTCTTTGGATCTGAGACCTCATTTCCTAACCCAACTCTTTAATAACTGAATCAGATCTCAACGGTTCATTATCTGTTCAGCTAGAATTGAAAGATTGTAAGTATCTAGGTGTGAACTTTTATAAAATTGTGAACATATATAGCTCAAAATAAACAAGTTTTTTTTTTTTACTAATTTATCAAATTTAAAAATACAAGCAAATACCAGAGGGGTACTTTCAAAGATACAATACTTTCAGAGATACAATTCATGTGGGCTCCAACCCTTATTTATAACCAGAGAGTCTCAGAGATTTAGGAAACCCTCGGTGGATTCGACCCCAAAGCAAAAAAGGAGTTTGAATCCAGAAAGGAGAACAAAACGCGTCTGTCAGCTGACTGGCCGGTCGACGTACCCTTGTCCTCGGTCGACCGCCTAGTCGATTGGGACCAACCGAGAGATGACTCATGTCAGTCGGTCGACTACTCCGGTCGCCCATTCCTTTGCCATGGTCGACCAGGCGGTCGACCGGGCCATATCTGTACACGTCGTGTACACCGGTCGACCAGACGGTCGACCGAGTTCTGTCTTGGCCAGCTGTAAGCGCCATTCTTGCTCCCTTTGACTTTCTATCTTTGCGCTATCTCCTCAATCTTTTCCCTATAATTCTCCAGCTCAATGAAGATTTTTCAAATATGAGCCGAACTCCAACGAACATCTGGCGAAATTGACATACAATTATGACGAAATCAACACACGGTCTAGGCTTGAGCGCTCCGAACGGAATCGACACACGATCTTGACGAAATCGACACACGATCTCAACTTGGCCAACAGATAAAACCTGTTCAGTCAAATGAATCGCAATCACACGTACAATTGATTTCTACTGATCTCACCAGATCTAAATTGAGTTTGTCATCGCTACCTGCAACTCTTACCAAACTCCAATATCAATAGTAAGCTTCCAACTTCAGCTCAGCTATCCAAACGAAATGCATCATACATGCCTTCCCATTACTTCACATGAAGAAAAAAACCATTCGAACTGACCAACGAACGTCTCTCCCACTAAGCAACTTAATGGAACTTTATTCCAAATGACCTTAAGAAGAACCTATCATGAGCCAGCACTGACTCTCCAACTGACTGGCTCTCTCCAGTCTTCATGTCTTTAAGAGGGTCTAACCAAATCTGAGTAGAGTAAACCAAACACCATCATTGACTTCAACAAACTGGATGCACATCCCCTTTGCAAGCTTAACCATCTTCTCACCAGAAGATTAACAGTTCATTGAGATCACAATGCTTCACCTCTGCGTGAAGTCCAACTCTTCACCTCTACGTGAATTCCAACTCTTCACCTCTACGTGAAGTCTAATTCTTCATCTCTACGTGAAGTCCCAACTCTTCACCTCTACGTGAAGTCTCAATCAGCTTCTCGAGAACCCAAATACACCATATAGCTTTATACCGGTTGCATCACCAAATGGCTGCGCCTTTACGGCTGCCTATGTACCTTGCCAAAAGGATCAAGCCAACCGTAGTTCATTGAAATGAGCTCCATCAAGCTCAAGCACTTGTGACTGAGTCTTCAGCATCGAATCGACCTGGCTGAGTCATATGAACCTCCTCACTACCATCATGGAGAACAACAACCTTCAACTTGGGTTTGTCGCGGTCACAAATTTGAGATTCATACTTCTTCACCCACTTTCGTGGTTTTATATTGGTTCCAATTGCTCCAAATAATTTGACATTCTCATCAATATCTTCAACTTGTTCAGCATCAAAACTGGTTACGTGATCTCCACCTAGTGTCACATTCAGTGAAATCCTCACTGATACCGCACCAACTAGAGATGGAGTAGCATCAACCTCTACTTGCTGCAATACTTTCTTGGTCTTCGTCCTCTCCACCTGCTGAGAGACGGTAGATTTCAACAATGAAGTCTCATCAAACGTGACATGCTGACTCAACACGATCTTCTTATTTTCAGGGTCACATAACCTGTAGCCTTTCATATTTCTTTTGATACTCAACAACACAAACTTCTTTGCTCGCGGATTCACCATGCCATCTTTGGATTAAAGTAGGCCGTACTTTCAAATTTCCGCAGCAAACTATGATCTTGAGCTGCTTCCCAGACCAAACTTCTAGTAGAGTTTTACCTCTTATCGCAGTCGATGACAATCCATTTATGAGATGGCTAGCGTACACAATCGCCTCAGCCCAAAACGATTTGTCTAATCGTGCATTAAACAACAAACACTGAGCCTTCTCCAGCAAGGAACGGTTTATCTTCTTAGCCAACTCATGTATTTCATCTGTGAAGTGAGTACCAATACCAGTGTTCTTACCAAATTGTAGGAATTGGTTCTTGTATCTTTCAACATTACCACTTTGTAACTCCTTAATCTTCCTACCAACCTGCTTCTCCATCATATCCTTCCACTTCATCAACATGCCTAGGGCTTCAAATCTTTGTCTCATGGGATATCCAACAATGCCTAGATAAATTATCAATAAAAGAGACAAAGTACCTATGACCTTCAAGCGATGCAGTCTTAATAGGTCCCCAAATACTTACGTGAACACAATCAAGATTGTTGGCCCAAAGGCCTTCCACCCTAGTTTTGATGATGATTAACTCATGTAGTTATGTGTACTAATAATCTTGTGATTTTAGTTTCAGATCATTAATCAAGTTATTAGTTGGTGATTAGCTTCAACAAGATAATTTGGAAGCTTTCACATGTTGATTCAAGAGCCCGAGCGTCAAAGATCATATATAGCACTTGCTCGGTGAATCAAGGAGTTTTGGATCGAGTCGGCTTGGAGTTTGCGCTCTACAAGAAGACTTCGGTACCATAGTTTAGTTTTGTGTTTAGATCCAAATTGTAAAGATTAGAATAGTATGATAATGCTCAAGTTCACAACAAACACGTTTCATGTTTTGAATATTGGATTTCAGTTTTTCCGTGTTTGGTTTAACCGATCTTGGTTTTCATAAATAGATAGATCAAAACAAGTTTACATGGTTTAATGTATATATGATTTGTTCTATATACATGCATGTTTTAATTTCCTAGACAAACTTAGTTTTGACTTACTTATTCATGTGTTTTATGTTTTGGTATTTTTAACAAACATATTTTGGAATTATTCTCAAAAACATGAATATATATATATATATATGTTTCATGTATATAGGATTATATCCATATACATCATGCCTAAATGTTATTTAAATATCATGTTTTGTATTTGGAAGAGTTTTGGACAAAACGTATTTTCTATTCAAAATCCAAGTTTTAGAAAATACAGTTTTTGGTTTTTGGTAAAAATGATAAGACACAAAAATAGTTCATATTGATTGATATTTGAGCTAAACTTTTTACCACATGTTTATATATCAATACAAAATGATAAAACTATTTTTGGTGATTTTTAGGAGTTTTAAAAGAATTTTTAAACATGTTTCTAACCCAGTTTTCTGTTCCAGGCTTCAACCAGTCGACTAGTCTTCTGACCAAGTCGACTTGGCTGAAGTCGGTCGACCGGGTCAGTCGACCGACGTGCACAGATTTGTGCACGTTTGGCAGACTTGGGACGGTCGACCGTCCGGGTCGACCGGGTCAGAGAGCAGAGCTCTCTGTTTGTTTGGGTCGACCGGGGCGGTCGACCGGTAGCTGTCAACGGTCAGAATGTGACCGTTGGACGGTCGACCGTGCGGTCGACCGGCAGGGCTATTTTGGCAAAATCTGCTGCCAACGGCTAGTTTCCAGATTTGCCTATAAATACCCCATTGGAAAGAGTTTTTCAAAAAGCTTTTTTGTGCGAATTTTTCCTTACTCTCTGGTGTTTTCACAGCAATCAAAAGAAGTTTTTAGATTCAAATTGAACAATCTATTTGGTGTTTTTGTTAGGTTTGGAAATTCAAAGAAAAGGGTTTTTGGGAAAAAGAGTTTGATTCATCTTCTATATCTTGGTTTCAGTTTTTCCCAAGGATTTTCTTTGTGATTTTGATTTCCATTCCATTGGTTTTCTCTACACTTGAGCAACATCTACTTTCTTATTCTATAGGATCTTTGTGTGGAAGAAAGAAATTTTTTGTGGTTGTTGTTTAGACCACCAAGTTAAAAACGCAATCTTTGCTTTGTGCCTTGCCCTCATTGTGTTGAGGAAGTTGTGCATTTGGGTTGTATCCCTCAAGTTGTGAGGTGATCCTTGTGTTTGCTTTGTGCTAATCCCTCGGGTTGTGAGGTGATTGTTTTGTTGGATTGGAGCTTGCCTCAAGGAGGAGGTTGTGGTTGTAAAGAGAGGAGTTGGGTACTCCTTGTGAGAGTTCTTTGTGGATTTGCTAGTGGATTAGAAATCCTTCGTGTGTCGAAGGCGGGGATGTAGAGCTGGGTGCTCGAACCTCGAAACATATCTTGTTGTTTGCGCTTGATCCATTGACTCTCTCTATCTCTCTCTTTACTTTGTGCCTTGCAAATATTCATATTGTGCATTCATAATTGCTTGGCTTGGTTGTGTGTGCATCATTTGTTGATCGCACTTGAGTGTATTGCATTAAGTTTTTAAATTCCGCATTAAGTTAACTAGATTATCATAATCACCTATTCACCCCCCCTCTAGGTGATCTTTCAATTGGTATCAGAGCTAGTGCTCCTGATATTTAGGTTTAACCACCTAGGAGTGAGATCTTGGTTTGCTAATTTTCATTTGCATTGTTCATTTGCACTCATTTAGTTTGCTCTCATGGATAGCCCTCCTATGTTTGACCATATTAGACTTGATGCTTGGAAGGCCAATATGAGTAGCCATTTGAAAAGACTAGGACATCTAGTTTATCAAGCCTCCACTATGGAATCATTCCCTAATAGTAGCAAGCATAAAAAGGCTAATACATTAGCACTTAGAGCACTTAGAGTATCTCTTAGTGAACATCTTTTACCGGTGTTGATCATTATGACTCGGCTTTTGTAGTTTGGAGCTTATTGACGTCTCCCGAGCTTCCAAGGATTATCAACAAGATGAGGAGATCTATGAGAGAAAAGTCCGAAGAGCGTTGCCTCATGGTCTAAGGGAATAACTCCCTTGAGGTACAATCGGACTCTTAATTAGATAATAGCTCTAGTTCTTATTGCCATGGTTATTTTGAAGTTCAAACATTGAATTTGGAACTTACTCAAAAGCTTGAAAATTTATGGAAAAACACAATCTTTTGAAAGAGGACAACCTTGTTTTGAAAAATGAATTAAAGGATTTGTGTTCTAATTTTGAATCGGTTTTGTAAGAGAAGGAAGAGATCACTAGTGAACGTGACTCACTAAGATCTCAACTAGACCTTGCCCTTGATGAGATTGAGGTTTTGAAAAACAAAAATGATTGTAATGATGTTGTGAAAAACAATGAGGTTTTATCTTCTAAATTGGATTTTGTTTTAAAAGATAACCTTATTTTGAAAAACAAATTGATTCAATTACAAAAGAATTAGATTTAGTTTTAAAGAAAAATGAATCTTTGAAAATTGATATTGATTCTCATGTGTGCCATGCTAGTATAGCTTCTTCTTCTTCTTGCACACCTATTGCATGCTCCACTTTATCTTCCACTATTGAAAATGATATTAATGTTTTGAAGAAAAGTGTTGAATGTTTGGGCTCCACTTTGAGCCAATGCACATTGAATCATTCACGTTTGGAAACCTTGGCTCGCAAGAAACAAGGTCCATCTTTGCATGCACACTCTACACGGCATACACATGCTTTTCACGGACACAACCATAACATGTATGCTCATGTGTACACATATACACATTGTGGTCGAAAAGGCCACCTTGCTAGATTTTGTTATGATCGTGTTTATCATGAAAATTTAGCAACTAATTTTGTTTGGGTGAGAAAAGAAACTAACCCCTATGGACCCAAAAGAAAATGGGTACCAAAGACCACCTCTATGCTTTTTGATGTAGGTGGGAGCTCTCGCATCACGTGAGAGTATTGGTGCCTTGAGGTGGATGCGTTCTAAGCCTAAAAGAGAACCATTTGGATGCTTCACTCTCAAGGAGATTTGGTGGGAGGACCACCGTGGTTTGGAGAACTAGAGATGCACCTTCATCGGTTTGGTATCACTCTCTAACTCCCGTTTTTATTATGCTTGTCTTTCATGTTCATCAATTTATAGCATGCCATGGTTTATTGTTCATCATGCTTATGTCATGTTAATTAGATTAGTGTCATACATGTTTAGTTACTTGAGACACCCATGTTTTATATGAATCTATATTTAGTGTTCTCACCTTGTTTAAACTAATATGTATGCACTAGATCTAATGCACATGCATATGCATTATGACCATTTGGATGTTCATGATTTTTGTTTTGATTGAATCATGTTTTATTGTTTCATGATTAGTATGATGTTTGCTATATATTAGACCATTGACATGCATGTATAGCTTATGAGATCACCCATGTTTATATAGACCCATATGTTGTGTTCTCACCATTTGTTTAGCTATTATGCACATCATAGCTCTAATAGCATGTGAATTTACATAATGATCGTTTTATGTTTGTAATGATGATTTATGTTCCGTTTCGTGCTTCATGATTTGAATATATGTTTAGATGTTAGTTTTCATGAAAACTAGGATTTATACTTGTACATAGAATGGGCCACAAGTAACTCTTTTTATGTTTGTGCTTGAATGCCTATTTGTACCCATTAGATGTGCTAGTATAGTCTAGTTTTGATGATTCATGCATTCTAACTTGTATTTCTCATTTTGAATATGTTTCTATGATCATGTGTATGAGTTTTCATTTCATGTATATGTTTATTTTGCCAAACCTTAAGATATACATGTATACCCTTTGAGTCATTTGCCTTTCATGCAAATCTATATATATGGACTCAATTGTGTTTAGGGATATGTATGTATACTTATTGTATTGACAATTCACACATATACCTTGAAATGAAATTAGTTTTGGTGAAAATTTAGTTTTTCTTGATTTCGTGTTTATTTGTTTAACTTCATGTATATGTCTATCGTATCCAAACTATTGATTATACATGTACATCTTTGAGCCACGTGCCTTCATGCATATACTTTTGTGGACTCATTATGTTTAGGATATGTATGTATACTTTAGTTTGTACATAACATACATATGCCTTGAAGTTTAAATCGTTTGGATGAATTTCATGTTTGCCAAGTGATTTCACATTTATAATGAATTTCATGTTTTTAAGATGATTTCAATTGGTGATTTCACATCTTAGATGAATTTCATGTTTTCAAGGAATTTCATATGAGCTTAATTGAATACTTTCATGTTGATATGTGCCACATTATACTTGTACACTCACCTTATTAGTTTACTCATGATTTGTTTTCATGAGATTTGATATGAGCTTTACGGACTTTGAGTGTTTAGTGATCATGTGTTTCATGAAAAATAATTTTGTTTTATTCCTTACTTGAAGGATTTCGTACTAGTTTTAAAAGTTTTTCATATAACTAGTTCGTATTCTTCACTATGGTAGAGATTTTCAAACATACTACATTTTCAAATCTATTTTTGAAAACCCCTACCTTCGATGGGAGGATGGATGGGAGATCATGTTCATGTATGCCTTTAAAATGAAAATCATTTAAAACTTGAATCATGATTGGGAGGTATAGATAATATGAGATATACATTTGATCTTATTGTTATTTTCAATTGGTATCTTTGAATTCTTTCAATTGGTATCAATCTTGACCCTTCTTGTATACTCATATGTGTTTGTATGTATGTATGCTTTCTATCCCAAGAATATCAATTTCTATTGGTATCTATCTTTCATACATATATATGTTTTATTTGTGCTTATTATATCCCTATATCTTTAAGCACAAAACCTTGTTTATACTAGTGCTTGAGCTTTAACTTTGTTTCAATTGATTGGTATCAAGCCTATGCATTATTTTAGTTGGTATTTCATAAAGGGGAGAAATTTTGATTTTGTCTTTCAATTGGTATTTGATTTCCACTCCCTTACTTTATGATAGAAAATAAATTTAAAATTTGATATCATATGTTCTAAATGAAAAATATTTACAACTGGTATCAAAATTTTTGTTTAAGACATTCAAAATTTATTATGTTTAATTTCAATTGGTATCAAGATTTTTCATGTGTTTTTGCTTAAAATTGGTATCAATAATTTTTGTTTGTTTCCTTTCAATTGGTATCAAGATGCTATTCTTTGACAAATTTTCAATTGGCACCTAAATTGATTGTCACCCCTAATTGGCCTTGTTTTTGTTTTAGACAAAAAGGGAAAATATTATTTTTTATTGATTCATTGTTTCGAACAAAAAGGGGAGAAAATTTTATTGATTTGGTTTTGCTTTTACCCCTTATTGAAGATTGATTCTTTGTATTAAAAAGAGAAGAAGATTTTGTTTTGTTTTGGTTTGTACCCCTTTGTAGATGATTGACAAAAAGGGGGAGAAGAATTTGAGTTTATATGCATGTTCATGTTTTGCATATATTAAGTTTAATTTAGTTTAATTTTAATTGATATCTAAAGCATGTTTTGTAATTGGATGTTTTGTAATTGGTATCTAGAGCATATTTTGTTTGAAACATTTCATTGGTATCTAGAACCTTTTATTGTTTATGCATAGATATGCATGTTTCATGTTTCATGTTTAATATTCATTGCATATTTGTTGTTTATTTGTTTATGCATGAGTTAAGGGGGAGCTTCTTTGAAGCTTAACTTTAATCCATGCATATATAACTCCATGAGTTTTGTCATCATCAAAAAGGGAGAGATTGTTGGCCCAAAGGCCTTCCACCCTAGTTTTGATGATGATTAACTCATGTAGTTATGTGTACTAATAATCTTGTGATTTTAGTTTCAGATCATTAATCAAGTTATTAGTTGGTGATTAGCTTCAACAAGATGATTTGGAAGCTTTCACATGTTGATTCAAGAGCCCGAGCATCAAAGATCATATATAGCACTTGCTCGGTGAATCAAGGAGTTTTGGATCGAGTCGGCTTGGAGTTTGCGCTCTACAAGAAGACTTCGGTACCATAGTTTAGTTTTGTGTTTAGATCCAAATTGTAAAAATTAGAATAGTATGATAATGCTCAAGTTCACAACACACACGTTTCATGTTTTTAATATTGGATTTCGGTTTTTTCGTTTTTGGTTTAACCGATCTTGGTTTTCATGAATAGATAGATCAAAACAAGTTTACATGGTTTAATGTATATATGATTTGTTCTATATACATGCATGCTTTAATTTCCTAGACAAACTTAGTTTTGACTTACTTATTCATGTGTTTTATGTTTTGGTATTTTTAACAAAACATATTTTGGAATTATTGTCAAAAACATGAATATATATATGTTTCATGTATATAGGATTATATCCATATACATCATGCCTAAATGTTGTTTAAATATCATGTTTTTGTATTTGGAAGAGTTTTGGACAAAACGTATTTTCTATTCAAAATCCAAGTTTTAGAAAATACAGTTTTTGATTTTTGGTAAAAATGATAAGACACAAAAATAGTTCATATTGATTGATATTTGAGCTAAACTTTTTACCACATGTTTATATATCAATGCAAAATGATAAAACTATTTTTGGTGATTTTTAGGAGTTTTAAAAGAATTTTTAAACATGTTTCTAACCCAGTTTTCTGTTCCAGGCTTCAACCAGTCGACTAGTCTTCTGACCAAGTCGACTTGGCTGAAGTCGGTCGACCGACGTGCACAGATTTGTGCACGTTTGGCAGACTTGGGACGATCGACCGTCCGGGTCGACCGGGTCAGAGAGCAGAGCTCTCTTATTGTTTGGGTCGACCGGGGCGGTCGACCGGTAGCTGTCAACGGTCAGAATGTGACCGTTGGACGGTCGACCGTGCGGGGCTAGTTTGGCAAAATCTGCTGCCAACGGCTAGTTTCCAGATTTGCCTATAAATACCCCATTGGAAAGTGTTTTTCAAAAAGATTTTTTGTGCGAATTTTTCCTTACTCTCTGGTGTTTTCACAGCAATCAAAAGAAGTTTTTGGATTCAAATTGAACAATCTATTTGGTGTTTTTGCTAGGGTTTGAAAATTCAAAGAAAAGGATTTTTGGGAAAAAGAGTTTGACTCATCTTCTATATCTTGGTTTCAGTTTTTCCCAAGGATTTTCTTTGTGATTTTGATTTCCATTCCATTGGTTTTCTCCACACTTGAGCAACATCTACTTTCTTATTCTTTAGGATCTTTGTGTGGAAGAAAGAAATTGTTTGTGGTTGTTGTTTAGACCACCAAGTTAAAAACCCAATCTTTGCTTTGTGCCTTGCCCTCATTGTGTTGAGGAAGTTGTGCATTTGGTTGTATCCCTCAAGTTGTGAGGTGATCCTTGTGTTTGCTTTGTGCTAATCCCCCGGGTTGTGAGGTGATTGTTTTGTTGGATTGGAGCTTGCCTCAAGGAGGAGGTTGTGGTTGTAAAGAGAGGAGTTGGGTACTCCTTGTGAGAGTTCTTTGTGGACTTGCTAGTGGATTAGAAATCCTTCGTGTGTCGAAGGCGGGGATGTAGAGCTGGGTGCTCGAACCTCGAAACATATCTTGTTGTTTGCGCTTGATCCATTGACTCTCTCTCTCTCTCTCTCTCTCTCTTTACTTTGTGCCTTGCAAATATTCATATTGTGCATTCATAATTGCTTGGCTTGGTTGTGTGTGCATCATTTGTTGATCGCACTTGAGTGTATTGCATTAAGTTTTTAAATTCCGCATTAAGTTAACTAGATTAGCATAATTACCTATTCACCCCCCTAGGTGATCTTTCAAAGAAGACCTTCAAAGTGGTGAGTAGTGGTGCTAAATTTTACCTTCTTGTCCAGAACGCCGCGTTCACCCAATTCTAAGTTGCAGGTTGAAGGACCATCCAATGATCCCTTCTTTGCTGGAGCTTGCAAAGACTTTTTACCTCCGTGTCAGACCCTCATCAGCCAGACCTATATGTAATTATCATCTGAAGAAATAGAAGTCTTCACCTGACATGTAACTATACTACCCTTCAAGTAGTAGAGATTGTTCCGACGGATGCCTTTGATCATCTTGAGAACACCATCTCGTATAGATATCACAAGACCCAACTTTTCCAAAGTACCAACTGAGAAAGACTCCTCTTAAGTTGAGGTACATACCTCACTTCCTGCAATTCTCGTACAATCCATCATCTTTCTTGATACGAACTGTACCCATCCCTTCTATATTACATGGATGATCATCACCCATGGCAGTAAAATATTTATCTAGCTTCTCAAAGCTAGAAAATTAGTCCTTGTTCAGGCACACATGATGGGTAGCTCCTGTATCTAAGATTCACTCAGAATTATCTAAGTAACCAAAAGTAGGAGTAGTAACAGGGAAAGAAAATACTGATGAGTCTGAGTCCGATCCATCCGCCTTTGAAGTACTGGTTTGGGTACTGAGCACCTGTGCGAGATTTGCCTCAGTTATCAACTCCTTCTTATTTTTGGCCTTCGGACAGTCAACCTTCTAGTTCCCTATCTCTTTGCATAAGGCGCACTGGTTCCTCTTCAGATCTCTGAAACTAGATCTGGACTTTGAACTTTCCTGATCACCTCTGCCTTTCTGATTAGAACTCCTGCCTCTTATCGCCAATGTCTCTGCTGTTGTGCTCCCTGAAGAAGACAATCTGTCCTGCCTCCTTACTTCATAATTCACAAGAGCAGCAGCGCCTCATTGTAGTTAAGCAATTTTCTTTCATTGATCAGTGTAAGAGTAAAGGTCTCATACTCTTCTTCAGGAAGAGAATTCAATAGAATTACCGTCTTATCTTCTTCATCGATCTCCACATGCACATTAACTAGGTCTATAAGAAGTTTTGTGTAGCTATTCATGTGTCCATTTATGGAGATTCTCCTCTTCATCTGGAAACGATAAAGCCTCCTCTTCAACCGCAATCGCGATTCGACGCCTTTCGTCAGATACTTTTCTTCCAGAATCTCCCACAGCTGCCTCGCAGATGTTTCATACAACACATGATACTTGATGTCTTGTGTCAAATAATACTTGATCAAGCCACACGTCATTGGTTCTCTTGTCCCAATCTTCTTTAGTAGTAGAATCGCGCTTTTTCTCCAACCGCAGAGTGTCTTCGAGGTTTGATGCCGTCATTGCATCCATCACCTCACATCTCCATATCCGAAGTTGTTCTTGCTATCGAACTTCACCACATCAATCCTCAATGGATGTGAATTCATAGATTTCAATGTAGATGTACTATTTTCAGTCATCTTATCAACTGATTCCTCAAAGCAATGCTAAAGCAAAATGGATTAGATCAAATAAACTAGATAAAGATAGGATCTTTACCTCAACAGGAAACCCTTGAAGAGTTTCCAAAGCGATCTACTCCTCCGAATTGATTCCTCGAGCAATCCAAACACTGTTTTGAGATCGACACACAACCCCATGACATTCTCAATGTTGCTCCAAGATCAACACACGATCTTCGCCTAACTGCAACTGATACCCTTGGAATCAACACACGATCCCACGACGAACCTGGGATACTCTGATACCACTTGTTGCGCGCGAGGCAACACCCGATGAGGAATCCACCAATTAGAGATAGATACAGACAGAGATGTACCCACAGGACAAGAACAGAGAAATAATGGAGAAACCAAGCCAACACAGTATTTAACGAGGTTAGGCAATTTGCCTACGTCCTCGGGGCAAGGGAGAGAGATATTTTATTGATTCAACAACCAATACAAGTTTCTCCAAGGGATACAATTCATGGGGCTCTACCCCTTTATTTATAGCCAGAGAGTCTCAGGGTTTTAGGAAACCACAATTAGATTCGATTCCTTTTCAGAAACTAAGTTTGAATTCCAACAGGAGAAGTAGATTCACCTGTCGGTTGCCAGACGGTCTACCGACCCTTCCTTTCGGTCGACCAGGTGGTCGACCGAGTTAAACAGAAAGTTGGCCATGCTAATCGGTCGACTGCTCCGGTCGACCGCTCTCCTTGCGATGGTCGACTGGGCGGCCGACCGAGCTGCTCCTGTGCACATTGTGCACGCCGATTGACAGGGCGATGACCGGCCACTAGTTCTGGCCTGCATTTGGACTGCTTCTTGCTCCTTGTGGATTCTGATCTCTGTGCTATCTCTTCCAATGAGTTAAAAAATTCTTCCATCAAACTTTTATCTCCTCTCTCCCTACAATTCTCTACCTCGGCGAAGATTTTCCAAATCTGAGCCGAACTCTGGTCGGGGCAAAACCAACACTTTAAAATGTGTGTTTTCTAAAATCAATGAAATTATGTATATGCTAATGTTTCCTCGATACTTTCGTTATAGCACTGGCTCAACGGATCGAATCCACAAGGACGGGAGGCAATAGAAGCATTAACAGTCCTTGTTCACGTCGATTGTTAACAGTTTCTTCTTTGTTAAAGAATGAGAAAAAGTAAATAAAAGAAAAGAAATCCAGAAAGTGATAGATGAAGAAGGCGATGAAACGGCGAAGAAAAGTGGTTTTGAAAACAAAAAGAAGATGGAACAAAGATGAACTAAGAAGTTGGTGAAAACAATGAAGAAAATGATAAAAGGGTTTGAAATTGATTCTTTAAAATAAGTGAAAGTACACCTAGAGGGGGAGTGAATATGTGTACGGCTAATCTAATGACAAATGATGTGAAATTAAAAAACTAATTGCAACACACTTAGTGTAACCAAAGAGTGTAGCCGAATTCCCAGTGAAGGGCCCTGGACTAACTCCTCTTGATTCCTCTGAGTAAGAGTTGAGGTTCTATATGAAGCTCTCTTGGTTAAACACAAGTGAGGCACACAAACAAACACAACCAAGCATATAAGTATGAATGAGCAATATGAATGATGCAAGGCACAATATAAATGGAAAGAGAGTTAGAGAAAGTGAATCAAATGCAAACGCCGAGATATGTTTCAAGGTTCGAGCATACAGCTCTACATCCCTGCCTTCACACAGAAAGATTTCCATTAACTCGTCCACACAGGACTTCCCACGCAGGGAATCTCCACTGAGGATTTAGGTAAATACAATTTGAGAGTACACAACTTCTCTCTCAACCAATACAACCTCTACACTTAGAGGTAAGGCACTAAGCTAACACAATATCAACCTCACAAATAAGGGATAGGCACAAAGCCAACACCAACAACAATCACCTCACACTTAAGAGATTCCAACTCACTCTCCACCTCTCACTAGAGGGTTACAAACACCGCTTTCACAATCACCTCTCACTAGAGGGATATCAACTCAATCACCTCTCACTAGAGGGATATCACAATGAATGAAAGGTTTACAACTTGGTGGTCTCTCTCAAACACAAACTAATTCTTTCTTACAAAACAATGATCCTAATAGATAGGATAGATATGATAAGATCAAGTGTGAAAAAATCAAGGTGTTTGAAAATCAAATAGCAAAGAAAAATACTTGAGAAAACAATTAGAATTTGATAGAAATGAAGAACAAAACAAATATCTCAAATACTCTATTTTTCTTTGATTTTTTCAACCCTTGAAAACAAATAAAGAATGATCTTTTAAACCCAAAAACTCTTTTGAAACTTGCTGTTAAACACTTGTAAAAGTGAAAAAAATGCTCTCTAAAAACTTGTTAAAAACAACCTCAAATGGGGGGCATTTATAGCCCCAATTCAAATCTTCCCGTTGGCAGCTGGAAAGGGCAGAATTGCCCTTCTGGTCGATCGCCCGGTCGACCGGCCCTAACGGTCAGAAATCTGACCGTTGTGCCTCCGGTCGACCGTCCCGGTCGACCGAGACTGGATACAGAGAGCAGAGCTCTCTGCCGGTCGACCGGCCCGGTTGATCGGAGCCATTTCCAGAGAGCTGACCGGCCCGATCGACCGAAGCCATTTCCAGAGAGCAGAGCTCTCTGGACGATCGACCGCCCGGTCAACCCGCCCACCAGCCCTGGCTGCGTGCACGTCCTGTGCACGTCGGTCGACCGGTCCGGTCGACCAACTTCTACCTCGGGCGACCGGCCCGATCGACCGGCAGACAGCCAGTCCAGCCTAATATAGGATTTAAATACTTGGCTTTTTATTATCAAATAAATCCCATAAAATCACATTAATTTCACAAAAATATGTTCTTATTATATCTTTGAAATATAAATATGTGTGATAAAAATTCAACACATATTTCAAACAATTTAAACCATTTTTGTGTGATAGAAAATTTGCCTTAAACCAAATCCGTATTTTTCGAAACTAAAATTTTTGAAATAGAAATCCGATTTTTCCAAAACACATGTAAATACAAAAACATGATATTGAAACAACTTTTAAGTATATTGTATATGGATAGAATCTAATATACATGAACGATTTATATCTATGTTTTTGACATTAAATCTAAAAATAAGTTTTGTTTAAATACATAACTCCAAACACATGAAGTAGACTATAAAAATAAGTTTTTCTAAGTATGAGAAGCATAGATGTATATAGATCAAATCTAATATACATTAAACCAAGTAAACTTGTTTTGATTCTATCTATTCATGAAAAACTAAGATCGGTTAAACCGAAAATCAAAACCAAACATGAAACTTGTGTGTATTGTGAACTTGAGCATATCACACTATCTAATCTTTACAATGAGATCTAAACAAACTATACTAAAACAAATTGATGTCTTTTTGTAGAACGCCGTCTCCAAGTCGACTCGATCCAAACGTGATCCACTGAGCTTGATTCCAACCGAGTGTTAGATGTGAACTTGACACTCGAGCTCTTGAATCACCATGTGAAAGCTTCAAAATACCTTTGTTGAAGCTAATCACCTACTAATATCTTGATCAAATATCTGAAACTAAATATCACAAGATTATTAGTAAACTATAACTACATGAGTTAATCATCATTAAAACTAGAGTGAAGGGCTTCTGAGCCAACAATCTCCCCTTTTTGATGATGACAAAACTCATGGAGTTATATATGCATGGATTAAAGTTAAGCTTCAAAGAAGCTCCCCCTTAACTCATGCATAGCAATAAACAATAAAATATGCAGTAAATGCTCAATATAGATATGCATAAACATGCATAAAGGAAATGAAACAAATATGATCTTTTATACCAATGAAATAAACATGCTTTTGATACCAATTTTAAAATAAACACGTTCTTAAAAAAATGTTGCTCTTAATACCAACAAAAACTCTTGATACCAACAAAATAATAAAAGATGCTCTTGATATCAATACCAACAAAAAATGCTTTTGATACTAACGGTAAAATATAACAAATATAAACACATGCATATAAAACTCCAAACTATCTCTCCCCCTTGTTGTCAATTCATCAACAAAGGAGTTCAAACAATAAAGGGCATAAATAATATTTTTCTCCCCTTTTTTTTGTATAAAACAAAACAATAAAGGTGTATATGCTATATACATTCATAAAGAGGAGAGACGTGAAGTTAACTCCCTCTACATACATGCATTTATATGAAAAGAGATGACCAAACCCTAACTACATAAAGAATAATATGCAATGTATAAAAGGAGATGTGAAGCTCCCTCTACACACGTGTACTACATACCAAAGAAAGATCAATCACTTCAATATGACATACACTCAACATGAATCTATATATCGAGAAGATGTTAAGCTTTCCTTGCATATAAGTAATACAAATCAAAACATTATGATACCAATTGAAAGATATATCAATTTAGTGTGAAGGTATACATCAAAACATCATGATACTAATTTATGATACCAATTGAAAATAAACAAAACAACAAAAATTTTGATATCAATTGAAAGATATAAACATATAGGTAATCTTGATACCAATTGTAAAAATTAGTACCAATTGAAAATATTTTATACTTTTGATACCAATTGAAAATATAAACTAATCTTGTTGGTTAAACACTAAAATCAGTTTGCAATAAAGATACCAAATAGAGAATAATATCAATTTAAGATTCTTGATACCAATATTGAAAATGAAATACATACCAATTGAAAATAATTTTCATTAGGAGCATAGGAAATCAAATGAAAACTAAGATATCATTTTTCAATCATAAAGAGTGGGAGTAAAATACCAAAGGTAAACAAAACCGATTGAAAGGTAAAACATGAATTTTCTCTCCCTTTATGAAATACTAATGAAAACGATGCATAAGCTTGTATAAGATACCAATTTAAAAATAATTATCATTAAGGACTAAATCAAGCTTAGCATGATAAAATTTGTGCTCAAAGATATAGAAATATAGTAAGTACAATCAAAACACATATATATGTATGAAAATATAAATACCAATCTAAGTTGATATCGTTTGAAGTTAAAGCATACATATATAGAAATAAATATGAGTATACAACATAAATATCAATTGTGTACCAATTGAAAGCACAATGAGAATCAAGTGTATAACTCATTCTCCCTACCACCTATTTCATGCACATGTTTAAATAGATTTTTAATAATGCATACAAGGCATAATCGCCCAACCAACCGCCCTTGATGGGTAGGAGGTTTCAAAAATAGGATTTGAAAGTATAACATATTAAAAAATTCTACCAAAAGAAGAATACGCAACTAGATAAAACTTGTAAACTAGTACGAAATCCTTCAAGTAAGGAATAAAATAAGAAAATATTCATGAAACATGAAAATCACATGATCATCAAACACTCAAAGGTCTATAAGTACATATAGTCTCATGAAAACAAATCATGAGTAAATAAGAATGATGTGAGTGTATAAATATAATGTGAAAGACCAAGTCATGGAAATAGGCAATAAGCTCAATGTGAAATTCCTTTAAAAACGAAAACACGAAAATCATTAAAATTTAATTTTCAATAATACAACTTCAAGGAATATGTATGTTTTGTACAAATTAGAGTATACATACATATCCAAATATGAACGAGTCTATAAAAATATATGCATGAAGGCAAGTGGCTCAAAGATGTATATGTATAACTATTAGTTTAGACAAAATAGACATATACATGAAGTTAATCACAATCATGAAAAACATGAACAAAAATAGAGAATACAAGTCAAAATGTATGAATCATCAAAACTAGGCTATACTAGTACATCTAATGAGTACAAATGAGCAATCTGTTGGCCCAAAGGCCATTATCCCAGTTATTTTGATGATAACAAAACATATTTAGTTATGTATTTAACATTTGTGTTTCAGAATATTTCAGGTTATTTAACAGGTTATTTTTGACGGCTCCGCTAAAAGACTCACACATTTGGAGTTCGCCGCAAAAATGAAGATTCCCAAGCTATGCACAACTAGGATGCTTCGGGATCAAGATGATGATATGAAGATCAAAACAAGACCAAGACAACAAAGAAAAATAAGAGTTATATTTTTACTTTTATTTTAGATATTTTGTCAAAGCTAGATATTAGAAGTAGAGATATGGGATTATCACACACACACACCTCTTAGTTAGGTTCATGGCTTCAAAAAGATTTTCAAATTCCATTTTCTAACTTAGATCTAAAGAGAACATATTTTGGAAATAAGATTTTTAGAAAAACAATAGTTTTGGGAAAAACAATTTTATGGAAAAACAAGTTTCTATCAAAAGGATTTTTATCAAACTATTTTAATATGATAGAAGTATGACACATGCTCATACTCTATGTTTTTACAAGTTCCAAAAATCCTACCCAAGACCCAAATCCAAAAACCCAAGATTTTCTGGTTCTGGAAGTTCTGTTTTTCAGAACTCACAGTGACCGGTCGACCGGCCCGGTCGACCGATGTGCACAATACTGTGCACGTCTATATCAGTCGACCGACCCGGTCGACCGATGTTCACTTGCTTTCACAGGAGTTTTCGGTCGACCGACCCGGTCGACCGATGAACCCCAACGGTCATATTTTTGACCGTTGGCGGTCGACCGACCCGGTCGACCGGACTCTGTCAAAAGTTCTGACAGATCCAACAGCTATTTTTTTTCTGACTGTTTTTCTTTTTGGGATTTGATTCCAACGAATCTCTTAGGATGTTTTTGACCCCTATAAATAGAGGGTCACTTCATATTGATGGGACAACTTTTGCAAAACAATTTTTAGAGCCATCAAGAATATTTTTACAAGAAATTTCTAAAGATTTCCAAGCTCTTCCTTTTAGACAAGATTTTCTCTCAAAAGCCAAAATTCCAATCATCCATCTTGAAGCCTACATCTCTACTTCTCTCTAGCTTAGCACTACACAATCCCATATATCTACATCTACATATTTGATTCTAGGATTGTGCTTAGTGAGCTTTTGTAAAGTGATCAAGTGTTGATCACTCTTTTCTTACTTGAGTGAAGTTGTAGAGGCATCGGCCTCAAGGCGAGCTAGTGTGCTCAAGGTGGTGTTGCGGCATCACGAGAGACGGACAAGTGTGTCCTTGTATTGTTGATCCAGTGGGATCCTCAATAGTGGAAATCCTTCAAGTGTGAAGGCGGGGACGTAGAGCGTGGCTCGAACCTCGGAAACAACTCCTTGTGTTTGCGTTTGATCAAATCTCTCTAAACTCTATCTCTTTATTACTTGCACTTTTATATTGTCTATTACTTGCAAGAATTTGTGTATTGTGCTAATTGTTAAGTTAATTTTTAAATTCCGCATTATTGCCATAATTCATATAGCCATCACCTATTCACCCCCCCCCCTCTAGGTGATTTCAATTGGTATCAGAGCCTAACCCTACAACTTAGGTCTAACAACCTTAGGGAGATCCATATTTGGCTATATATTTGTGTTGCATTTACATTTGCTTGTGCATTCATGGCATCCATGGACTTTTCTAGCATTAAATCCCCACCCAAGTTTGATGGTTTAAACTTCCCCATTTGGAAGGTGAAAATGAATCTCTTCCTTAAATCCCTAGGAGTTAGGGTAGCTAGGGCCATTACCAAAGATTTTATTGAACCCACTAGTGATGAGAGCACATGGTCCGAGGATACTTCCAAAGACTATGAGGCTAATGCTAGGGCACAATATGCATTGACCCAAGCATTAAATGAAGATGACCTTGCACGCATAATAAATTGTAAATCCGCATTTGAGGTTTGGAACATACTCATTGTGACTCATGAGGGAACGTCTCAAGTCAAGAGAGCCAAAGTTGACTTGCTACGTTCTCAATATGAGAATTTCTATATGTTTGATAATGAGAGCATTGATGACATGCTCACCCGTTTTACAAAAATAACTAATGCTCTTTCTTCCTTAGGCGACAAGATTGATAATGATCAAAAGATAAGGAAGGTGATTAGAGCTCTTCCAAAGCTTGGGAAGTCAAGGCGACCACACTCAAGGAACTCAACGACAAAGAGGAGATGGACTTCTCCGGCTTCATCGGAAATCTCAAGACGCGTGAGATGGAGATGAAAGTTAGAGAAGAAAGGGAGGCACCAAAGAAGAAGACCATTGCCTTCAAAGCCGCTCCTACCATACACGAAGAGGATGACTCATCGGAAGATTGCGATGAGGATTTCGCCATGCTCATCCGGAAGGTGGGCAAGATGTTTTACAAGAAGGGACGGCAAAGTAACTTCCGAAGAGGGAAGCCTCAAGGAAGGTACGAGAAGAAAAGAGATGAACCCGGTCCTTGCTTTCATTGCAAGAAGATCGGTCACCTAATTGCCGATTGCCCCGCTCTACAAGCAACCACATCCAAGAATGGGCAAAGAAAGAAGAAAGCCTTGGCCGCAACATGGGATGATTCGGAGTCGGAATCCGAAGAGGAGCACGACGCCGCCAACATGTGCTTCATGGCACAAGGAGACGACGCTTCTAAGGTAACATTTGATAACACTCTTGATGATGATGACCTCACTATGGATGAACTAGCACATTTCTTTGAGGAATTACAACATAGATATGAGATTTCGCAATCTCATAATAAAAAGTTAAAAAGGGAAAATGAGTCTTTGAGAGATAAGATTAATATTATTGAAAAAGAGAAAAATGAGTTATCTAGTTCTTTTGAAAAATTGAAAAATGATAAGTATAAGGTAGCTAATAAAGGAAAAACCCCCATGATTTCTAGTGATAAAAATGTTTTTGTTGAAATTCAAAAACGTGTTGATTCTTTAGATAAAACTTTAAAGAAATGTGCATTTGACTTTAACAAGCTTGCATCTAAATTTCCTAAGGGAGTAGCCCAAGGGAAACATGCTCATCATGAACATGCTACACATAAACATGCACACACTCATAACCATGCCTTTATGTACAATAGTGGTAGAATTTACATTTGCACACATTGTGGCCGCAAAGGCCATTTAGAAAAATTTTGCTATGCTAAGAACAATGTAAAGAATAAATTTGTTTGGGTTCGCCCCGGATCTAACCCCAAAGGACCTACTAAGATTTGGGTACCAAAAGAGCCACCGAATTTAAATGATACAGGTATAGGTGGATCTACACCCTCCAAGACTTAGGAGGAGGTGGTGCCCGGGTGGTTGATGCATCGGAGCTTAAAGAACAAATCATGCATGCATCGCTATCGTGGAGGCACCTATTTGTGGAGATTGCCCGTAAATTGGTAACATCTCCATTTAAGAGTTTAATTTTGTATATACAATTGTTATAGGATTGCTAGTTTAATTTTATGCCTCATTGATACATGATTAGTATAAACTTGCAACTCTATCATGATTGTATATGCCATGTTCAGTTTTTGATTTTTTTGGTCATGTATACATATGTATAGGATCGATAGTTTGCTTTTGTACTCTATTGATATATGCTTGTATAGAACTACTTTTCTATCATGGTGTATATGTGCCTTGTGTTAACTTCTATATTTTTTTGTTTCATGCCTTGTTTAATATATGTCCACATGTATAGGTTATTATTTGTGATTATATACTTGTATACATATACACATTATTTTCATAAATAAAAAATAAACATTTGTAAAATTTCCTATTTAAACAAACACCTTAAAGATGGCAATTGCGCACCTCAACTCATTCAAGAGGAATCAAGAGGATGAAGTTCAGAACCCGTCACTGGGTATTCGGCTTCAACATCTTTAAAATCTTTGTTTAAATATGAAAAATAAAATTTAAAAGGGATTGCATGAATTTTGATGTTGTAATAACTTAATGAAGATTTAAAACCTGTTGGTGTATTCCTATATGTTTATATATCACACCTATTTTGATTACAAATTATTTTAAAAATTTTTTTTAGGGCTGGTAACAGATTTCAGGCAAAGCCGGTCGACCGACCTATATAACCCCGGTCGACCGACTCTGCCTGAGAAGAAATTTTTATTTCTTTTCTGTTATCGGTCGACCGACTATGTGTCCCGGTCGACCGATCTTGCCTGCAGAGCTCTCGGGTTAAATCGATCGACCGACCCGGTCGACCGCTCTATGCTTACAGAGCTCTCGGGTTGTTTCGGTCGACCGACCCGGTCGACCGATCATCGTATTTTGCCCTATATCTGTGTTTTCTCTTCACTTTTTCTCTCACTCTCTCTCTCATCTCTCAGCGAACCGAAGACACCATCCTTTCTCCAAAAATTTATTTCTCTCCAAACTCTCAACCAAATCCAAATCAATTTAAAACCCATCTCAAATTCCTCATTCTCCTTTCAGATCTTCGATTTCAGGATCATCCAACCACCAGATTCGGAGAATTTCAAGATTTTCAGTCTAGGGTTTTGGATTTCTCTGTTAAGGTAAAAATCCGATTTTTACTCTAAATTTCCATTTCTTGCTTAGGAATCTATTATCTATTGTCATCAATCTAAGTTTCTAAGCATCTAGATCGTGCGTTAAACTTGATTACACCTAAAAATCAAATTTTTATTCATCATGCCAAAGAGATCTCGTACTGAGAAGGGAAAGGAAGCTGCACAACCTTCCTCCCAAGCTCCTAGACCCTTTCGCCCCTTTATAAATGATCTTGCAGCTGATAGATACTCCCATCTCTCCACTAGAAATATCAATTCAGGGAGATTTGTAGCTATTCAGGATTTTGAACATCTAGGTATTGCTCAAATCTTGCAAAACAACAATCTAGTTGAGTTCTTGTCCATCAAGGAACAAGTCTACACCTCCCTTGTTCCTTACTTTTATGCCAATTTTGAATTCGATGGAAATCGGATCACTTCTAGGGTTTTAGGTAGAAACATCGACATTTCTATAGGTCGATTTGCTAGGATTCTGCATCTCTCCACTGGTGGAGCAGATGTGTATTCTCATGATTTGCATGACTTTGAATTCCCGGACGGTGAGTCTGCGCTCACCGCCTCTACCTTGATCCACGGGGATGACAACCCCGGTCAAGTAAGGAATGAGGTTGTGAGTAGGTACACTCTCACTGCTCAGGTCCTTGCTAAGATTATTTTCTTCAACATTGTCCCCAAACATGGTGAATATAGCCATGCTAGGGGTTGTGTCCCTTTGATTATCTTTTGCCTGCTTAAAGGGATTAAGGTAAACTTTCCTAGAGTCATAGCATCTCATATGGGCTCTGATCAGATCCGTACTGCGGGTAGAAGCTTGCCCTACGGCATGCTTATCACCCATCTTCTTAGGGCCCTTGACTTTGATCTCTCCACTGAAACTCCTTCCAATCCCCTGACCCACATCAATGGAGTTGTCCTGAAGATGATGGAAGCTCAGTTGCGTAGACACGCTCCTGTGCAACCACATCATCCTCCTGCTGGTCCTGGCTCATCTTCAGCACCAGGATCTTCTTCTTCTGCAGCACCTGCATTTCCTCCTGAGTTACTGGCTCTTGTCTCTTCGGATGTCCGCTCTCAGATCGAGGCACATCAGGCCTGGGTCGAGCAGCGCGACGCAGCTATTCGTGCAGAGTTGGATGCTCGTTCAATTCAGGAAGCTGCTTTTCGGGCGGAGGTCCGAAACGACATGTCATATTTTGCTGACTCCATGAGATTCGTGAATGTTCAGTTTCAGGCCCTTTTCTCAAAATTTGACATGCTCGTTCCTGATCGGACTCCGACTGCTTGTCGACTCCCTGCCACCGGTCCTCCATTTCCTCCCAGAGCTCGCTCTTCTGTTCCACCACCGCGCACCAGAGTCGATGGCATGGATCCAGAGGAGGTTGCTTCTTCAGAGGAAGGTGGTGATGATGACGGAGACGGCGATGACGGTGATGATGGTGCTGAGGAGTGACCTCCCCTTTTGATGATGTCAAAAAGGGGGAGAGTTATTTTGAGAGAGATATTTTGTAGTATTTGTGTTTGGTTTGTGCTTGTATTTGGATATTTTGTGATGGACATGTAGTATTTGTTGTTGGGACATGTAGTATTTTTTATTTGGACATGTATTTTTATGTGTTGTGGACATGTGTTGTGGACATGGTTATCTTTTGTTTTTATGTATCTCTTATTTATGTCATGTATGAACTCATTTCCTTCATCTATTCTATGACATGAGTATTTGGTATTATTTGTTGGCATGAAAATATGGTGTTTATCATTTACATATGTTTTCTTATATATGCATGTGTTGAGGGGAGCTTCATTTGAAGTCTCTACCCAAAATATTTTGTGATAACTACATATGTTTTGCCATCATCAAAAAGGGGGAGATTGTTGGCCCAAAGGCCATTATCCCAGTTATTTTGATGATAACAAAACATATTTAGTTATGTATTTAACATTTGTGTTTCAGAATATTTCAGGTTATTTAACAGGTTGTTTTTGACGGCTCCGCTAAAAGACTCACACATTTGGAGTTCGCCGCAAAAATGAAGATTCCCAAGCTATGCACAACTAGGATGCTTCGGGATCAAGATGATGATATGAAGATCAAAACAAGACCAAGACAACAAAGAAAAATAAGAGTTGTATTTTTACTTTTATTTTAGATATTTTGTCAAAGCTAGATATTAGAAGTAGAGATATGGGATTATCACACACACACACCTCTTAGTTAGGTTCATGGCTTCAAAAAGATTTTCAAATTCCATTTTCTAACTTAGATCTAAAGAGAACATATTTTGGAAATAAGATTTTTAGAAAAACAATAGTTTTGGGAAAAACAATTTTATGGAAAAACAAGTTTCTATCAAAAGGATTTTTATCAAACTATTTTAATATGATAGAAGTATGACACATGCTCATACTCTATGTTTTTACAAGTTCCAAAAATCCTACCCAAGACCCAAATCCAAAAACCCAAGATTTTCTGGTTCTGGAAGTTCTGTTTTTCAGAACTCACAGTGACCGGTCGACCGGCCCGGTCGACCGATGTGCACAATACTGTGCACGTCTATATCAGTCGACCGACCCGGTCGACCGATGTTCACTTGCTTTCACAGGAGTTTTCGGTCGACCGACCCGGTCGACCGATGAACCCCAACGGTCATATTTTTGACCGTTGGCGGTCGACCGACCCGGTCGACCGGACTCTGTCAAAAGTTCTGACAGATCCAACAGCTATTTTTTTTTCTGACTGTTTTTCTTTTTGGGATTTGATTCCAACGAATCTCTTAGGATGTTTTTGACCCCTATAAATAGAGGGTCACTTCATATTGATGGGACAACTTTTGCAAAATAATTTTTAGAGCCATCAAGAATATTTTTACAAGAAATTTCTAAAGATTTCCAAGCTCTTCCTTTTAGACAAGATTTTCTCTCAAAAGCCAAAATTCCAATCATCCATCTTGAAGCCTACATCTCTACTTCTCTCTAGCTTAGCACTACACAATCTCATATATCTACATCTACATATTTGGTTCTAGGATTGTGCTTAGTGAGCTTTTGTAAAGTGTTCAAGTGTTGATCACTCTTTTCTTACTTGAGTGAAGTTGTAGAGGCATTGGCCTCAAGGCGAGCTAGTGTGCTCAAGGTGGTGTTGCGGCATCACGAGAGACGGACAAGTGTGTCCTTGTATTGTTGATCCAGTGGGATCCTCAATAGTGGAAATCCTTCAAGTGTGAAGGCGGGGACGTAGAGCGTGGCTCGAATCTCGGAAACAACTCCTTGTGTTTGCGTTTGATCAAATCTCTCTAAACTCTATCTCTTTATTACTTGCACTTTTATATTGTCTATTACTTGCAAGAATTTGTGTATTGTGCTAATTGTTAAATTAATTTTTAAATTCCGCATTATTGCCATAATTCATATAGCCATCACCTATTCACCCCCCCTCTAGGTGATTTCACAATCAAGCATAAACATTTAATAATCTATTTGTGGCTCACTAGTTGTACAAGTATATACTCATTTTTTAATGAAAACTAACATCTAAACATGTAATCAAATCATGAAGCATAAAACGAAAAACATAAATCAACATGATCATTAGGTAAATACACATGTATTAGACTTAGGATATACACAATAGATAAACTAAAGTGAGTACATAAAAAATAATGGTCTATATAAAACATGGGTGTATCTCAAATACTAATCATGTATATCACTAATCTAATTATAATGACATCTAATATAATAATCAAGAAATATCAAAACATACTAAAAATCAATGACATGAAAAGCATGTAAATATAAATGGGAGTTAGAGATTGTTACCAAAACCAAGAGGGTACATCTCTATGTCTCCAAACCAAGGTGGTCCTCCCACCAAATTTCCTTGAAAGTGATGCATCCAAAATAGTCACCGTTTAGCTCGGAACGCATCCATCTCAAGGCACCAACACTCTCACGTCAAGTGAGAGCCCACACCTACATCAAATACCATAGGGGTGAATTTTGGTACCCATACTCTTTTGAGTCCTTGGGGGTTAGCTCCTTTCCTAACCCAAACAAACTTATTTGCTAAATTTACATCATGTACTGTGTCATAACAAAACTTAGTAAGGTGGCCCTTACGTTTACAATGTGTACAAGTGTACACATGAGCATACATAGTGTTATGAGTGTGAACGTGAGGAGCATGTGTATGCCGTGGTTTGTGTGCATGCATAGGAGGAACATGTTTCTTTTGAAACATAGATTCCTAACGTGTGTGGTTCATGGCACATTGGCTCAAAGTGTTGCCCAAATAATCAACACTCTTCTTTAACAAACAAATATCATTTTCAATCATAGAAGAAGAGGTGCATGCAATAGATACACTAGGTGGTGAAGCTATACTAGCATGGCAAACATGAGAATCTATATCATTTTTCAAAGAAATATTTTTTTAGAAACCAAATCCAAATCCTTTGAAATTAAAGCAATTTTCATTTTCAAAGATTCCTTTTCTTTTATAACAAAATCAAGTTTTGAAGTTAAAGTCTCATTTTTCTTCAAAACAATTTCACAATCATTTTTACTTTTCAAAATTTTATTTTCATTTAAAGCAAGTTCAAGTTGGGATTTCAATGAGTCCCTTTCATTAGAAATCTCTACTTTCTCTTGCAAAGTCAAATCAAGTTTTGAACATAAATCCTTATTTTCTTTATTAAGTTCAAAACTTTTCTTTTTCAAAACTTTATATTTTTCAAGCAATTTTTCACAAACAATAGAAAGTTCTTCATTCAAAGCATCGGCATCAACATAATCATCGCCGGAAGAACTAGCATAATCATCTAGTTGAGATTCCGAATATACCTTAAAGGAGTCATTCCCTTGGACCATGTAGCAACGTTGTTCAAATTCTTCTCCACTAGATTCCTTCTCCATAATGTTTGGTGTTTGAAGCTCGGAGGAGGTCAAAGTGTTCCACACTGCAAAAGCGGAATCACAATGAGAAACCAACATAAGATATTCTTTGTTAAGCGTGCTTCTAAGTGTCGTTAGGGCTTGTGCATTGGCCTCTATATGCTTGCTATTACCAATAGGATAGCGGCAAAGAAAACATGCAAGCCTAGAATTTTTAGATACATGGACATCCTAGCTTTTCAAACAACAATGTTGGAAGCATCATACATGAGAGGGGTCATGAAGTCTATGAGTGTGTGAAAACAATACAAGTGTGCAAATCTAGATTAGCAACCAAGATCACACTCCTAGGTGGTTAAACCTAATATCAGGAGCGTAGGCTCTGATACCAATTTAAAGTATACCTAGAGGGGGGTGAATAGGTGTACGGCTACTCTAATGACAAATGATGCGGAATTAAAAAAATTAATTGCAACACACTTAGTGTAACCAAAGAGTGTAGCCGAATTCCCAGTGAAGGGCTCTGGACTAACTCCTCTTGATTCATCTGAATAAGAGTTGAGGTGCTATATGAAGCTCTCTTGGTTAAACACAAGTGAGGCACACAAACAAACACAACCAAGCATATAAGTATGAATGAGCAATATGAATGATGCAAGGTACAATATAAATGAGAGAGAGTTAGAGAAAGTGGATCAAACGCAAACGCCGAGATATGTTTCGAGGTTCGAGCACACAGCTCTACGTCCCTGCCTTCACACAGAAGAATTTTCACTAACTCGTTCACACAGGACTTCCCACACAGGGAACCTCCACTGAGGATTTGGGTAAATACAATTTGAGAGTACACAACTCCTCTCTCAACCAATACAACCTCTACACTTAGAGGCAAGGCACTAAGCCAACACAATATCAATCTCACAAATGAGGAATAGACACAAAGCCAGTACCAACAACAATCACCTCACACTTGAGGGATTCCAACTCAATCTCCACCTCTCACTAGAGGGTTACAAACACCATTTCCACAATCACCTCTCACTAGAGGGATATCAACTTAATCACCTCTCACTAGAGGAATATCACAATGAATGGAAAGTTTACAACTTGGTGGTCTCTCTCAACTACAAGCAATTCTTTCTCACAAAACAATGATCCTAGTAGACAGGATAGATATGATAAGCTCAAGTGTGAGAAAATCAAGGTGTTTGGAAATCAAATAGCAAAGAAAAATACTTGGAAAATAATTAGAATTTGATAGAAATTAAGAACAAAACAAATATCTCAAATACTCTATTTTTCTTTGATTTTTCCAACCCTTGAAAACAAATAAAGAATAATTTTTTAAACCCAAAAACTCTTTTGAAAACTTGCTGTTAAACACTTGTAAAAGTGAGAAAATTGCTCTCAAAAAACTTGTTAAAAACTAACTCAAATGGGGGGTATTTATAGCTCCAATTTAAATCTGCTCGTTGGCAGCTGGAAAGGGCAGAATTGCCCTTCCAGTCGACCGGCCCCAACGGTCAGAAATCTGACCGTTGTGCCTCCGGTCGACCATCCCGGTCGACCAAGACTGGATATAGAGAGCGGAGCTCTCTGCCGATCGACCCGGCCCACCAGCCCTGGCTGCGTGCACGTCCTGTGCACGTCGGTCGACCGGTCCGGTCGACCGACTTCTGCCTCGGTCGACAGGCCCGGTCGACCGGCAGACAGCCAGTCCAGCCTAATATAGGATTTAAAAACTTGGCTTTTTATTATCAAATAAATCCCATAAAATTACATAAATTTCACAAAAATATGTTCTTATTATATCTTTGAAATACAAATATGTTTGACAAAAATTCAACACGTATTTCAAACAAATTGAACCATTTTTGTGTGATAGAAAATTTGCCTTAAACTAAAATCCGTATTTTTCAAAACTAGGATTTTTGAAATGGAAATCCGATTTTTTCAAAACACATGTAAATACAAAAACATGATATTGAAATAACTTTTAAGCATATTGTATATGGATAGAATCCAATATATATGAAAGATTTATATCTATATTTTTGACTTTAAATCTAAAAATAAGTTTTGTTTAAATACAAAACTCCAAACACATGAAGTAGACTATCAAAATAAGTTTTTCTAAGTATGAGAAGTATAGATGTATATAGATCAAATCTAATATACATTAAACCATGTAAACTTATTTTGATTCTATCTATTCATGAAAATCAAGATCGGTTAAACCGAAAACTAAAACCAAAACATGAAACTTGTGTGTGTATTGTGAACTTGAGCATATCACACTATCTAATCTTTACAATGAGATCTAAACAAACTATACTAAAACAAATCGATGTCTTCTTGTAGAACGCCATCTCCAAGTCGACTCGATCCAAATGTGATCCACCAAGCTTGACTCCAACCGAGTGTTAGATGTGAACTTGATGCTCGGGCTCTTGAATTACCATGTGAAAGCTCCAAAACACCTTTGTTGAAGCTAATCACCTACTAATATCTTGATCAAATATCTAAAATTAAATATCACAATATTATTAGTAAACTATAACTACATGAGTTAATCATCATCAAAACTAGAGTAAAGGGCCTCTGGGCCAACAATAAGATAAAAGAAAACTCATGGCTACTAACTTCTAATTGTTCCACTAACCATGCTAATCTCTTAGTGATAGTTGCCTCACATGGATCCTTGGCCATCACTAATCCTTGGCTTTAAGAGATGATACAAAGCATGGCTCATAGATTGTTCTTCTATATTCAAATAACACATTCATACCACACAACAAGTTGCAAGCTACTATTAGATCATCAAAACTGGTTAGAGGTGAGCATGAAATAAAGTTAGAATTTGCAAGTTAGCAAGTTAATGGGTTAGATGTTAGAAATGTTAGAATGTTAGAATTCATCATCATGAGCCATCAATGGCTCTTGGAAGAGCAAGGCCTTGTAGAGGCTACCAGATTCATGTGTACTATAAAGGGTTAGATGGTTAGTGGTTAGTAGTTAGATTGTCATGAGAAGAAGAAAAGTTAGCTAAGCATCATGTAGAAGATGGAGAAGATTACAATAGAGAAGAAAGGAGACACCTTTACATAGATTATCACCATCTATTACATCAATCTCTCTCTTTCTCTCCCTGAATCTCTCTGCCCTAATACATGAATCTAAAAGAAAATAAAAATACAAAAGAAAGAAGAACACCTACACTATAATAAACTAAAAGACAGAAAACCTAGCCTATTTTTAATCTGCTTCCGTTTTGGGTCTCTGTAGGGGTATATATACGCGAAAGAAGACTCTGGAAGGCGAGACAAGGCCACCCGTCGAAAATCGACGCGTGGGCCCACTATAGGGCCACGGAAACGTGGCCATAGCCGCTTTTTCACGGTAATACCAGGGACCTAGGTCCCTAGTTTTGGTGCATTGGTTCATGTCGCTTCGGGTACCATCCAAATATGCTCAGATTCGGTTAATTTCATCCAGATTTGTGTCTGACACCCGCAAGGGTCTAGGTTCAATGCATCTTCTAGAAACTCTCTTACTTGGCATCCAAGAAATGCGGATTTAATTACCCGAAAATAGGTTTAATTAAGCTCTTATTACCCTTTTGCCCTTCTTATCTTGATTATCTACAAGAGAGACCATAACACGGTTTAGACCGATATTTTATTCATAAATCAGTAGGAAAATGTGAAATAATAATGTAGAACTGTCGATTACCACACCCCCACACTTATCTTTTACTCATCCCGAGCAAAACAAGAAAAAGAAAAACTATACTACCAATATTATTACACCACTTTCGCAGGTGACACGATTGCACTGAGC